>JAWPHD010009566.1:0-102331 GCA_037043455.1 Cyrtodaria siliqua
ACTTATGCTTTTTAAAAAAAAAATCACTTTATGTTTATACCTTGGATACACGCTTTATTAAGCCTACGTTACAGAAATTTAGTTACCTTGTTCAACAAAGGTTTTTGGTTTAAGAAATTAAGAAAATTAAATACATGTAGTTTATATCCGAAATTATTTTAAACATAAAAGCTTATTACAGGCATACTTATCCATTGTGAACAATGCTTGGTTCTTGTATTGCCCGTTACATTGTGTGTTAACGGCTAATGTATTCATATATTAATCAAAGGTAAATAATGCAGCAATGTCGACAAATTCACAGACTGTATTAAACGTTATTTACGTTACTAACAAATATAAATGTATAGCTCCATGTGATAACATGTATTTTAATGGAAATATATTACATCAGTTGAGCTCTTGATTCCTCTATTCATCGTTATTATTTTCTTCAAACTCAATACTAGTCAAGTTTTTGGCTTCCATATGTCCTTGCTCATTATCTCTTCCTTCCACTGTCAACCAATTATTTTGGCGCAATATTACTGATTATAATCTATATTATAGTCAATGTTATTGGAGGAAACGTATTGGGGTATTCGATTATTGAGTTATTCTCACGTTGCAGTTGTTTGGACATGCACACCGCTAACTATAGATGATTTTAGGTTACATTGCACCATTGATTTTCCTTCTTTGTTTTATATAGGACGAATGTATATCAAGAGATAAAAAATGCGCATTTTTCTCCGTAGAAAATTTTAAAACACATATCAATCAAACGATCGAGCTTCCACCAATATAAAAATGAAAAAAAACAGGGGGTCATGTATCATGTAAGAACAAGCCAATCTGTTGAATGACGTCACGTTCTATTTTGACACGTCACAGATAGATTTACCCCATTTCTACTTTCGCTTTACTGTCTATGTCAATTATAATTAAATATCTCAAACAAACATAATATTTTTAAACCTATCATGTAGAATAAGACGAAAAAATGAAAACTCACAATTTTATTTAATTATATGCAGTCAAAATGATACTGGATAAATAAATTGAGACGCTAATTTTAATGCTTGATAAACATTTAAAGATGGCTGTCCATGTGTCCCTTTAAACTGTTTTCGTACGAAACTTTGTTGCTTACTTACATTTTTCGCAACTGTCCCCAGAGTATGACTTTGAGGGACATATACATGTAGGTACCCCGTTCTCTAGTTGACATTGTCCACCATTCAAACAGCCACTCCCACAAATTGCTGCAACATTAACACGTTCAGAATTGTATAAGTGTAATGCATTAAATTCATTGCTATATACTGAAAGGAAAAAGAAACGCGACGTGGGAATTTCTGCTATATGTTTTATATACTGCACTCTTAATTCCATATATATTCGAAGATGTTTCATAAAAAAAAAGTTGCAGTTAATTAGAGAAAGGACACAAATGTGATGTTGTAGACGTTTTAATCATAGTACACGTTGTAACAAGAAATTCAAAAATGTTGAAGTTCCTCTTTGAAAATTGAGCCGGTTCAGTACTGTATTTAACGTAAAGAGTTTGCAAAATTTTGCATCTTAAGTTTGCGCCAAACGCGTACTCTGTCAATAATGAAACTTTGCAGGAATACCATTTGCTGTGTTACGTGTTGTTTTAGTCTTTTTCTGAAAGGAAAGATCTTACGTAGCCATGTACTATTCGATTAATAGCAGCATATTGTACATACAATATATAGCAGAAATTTCCGTGTCGCGTTTCTTTTTCCTTTCAGTATATATGATTCAGATATACCTGATTCATTGTTACGATCTAAACCCTTGACCTGCTACATATATATAATGGACTGCTCTTTCTTTGAATTAAGACTATTCCATTTATGTGACCAAGGGGTGTTTTGGGGGGAAATGACTGATCAGCAGCTTGACATTGTAAACACTGATCAGCCAGCAAGTGAGCTGATCTGGGTTTAGAATGGCCGCAAAGGCTATTATAGTTGTGCTTAGGGGGCTAAGGGTTAAAATAGTATGCCACACCATAACCTCATCTTTAATCTCAAAATAATGGGACTTGTCGATTATCGACATAAATCCTTTTATTTAAGTGGGGCTGACAATTTACGTGAGTTCGTGGCCCCTTGCTACACAGATTGTTTTTTGTTAATTTTACAACTGAGTAATTTGTATGCTTTACAGTCTTTTCGATGGGATTAGTAGACATCTGGTTGTATATAAATACGGAAGACGAAAATCAAAATTGTAAGCATGTATCCCGGTCTTTTATAAAAAATGCCCACCCGCCCATAATGACTATGCTTTTTGCCCGATCTGTTTTGCTTTTTGTTTTTATATATATTTCAGGTACAATATCCTAGAAATGGCAGTTTAGGGCTTAGCGGATGGGTACAGGTTCTTGAGAATCGCGTTCCTATAGTGGCTTCAGCGCTGGCTATTCTGCAGTGTTTGGCAGTATTTCGCAGTCACAGCAGTGTGTAGTAAATATTTTACGAGAACATTTGAAGGAAAGCAACTTAACTTTAAATATCTGGCTTTGTGAACATCTGAACCCACAGTTTTCATTCACTTCAAAACTTGGTCGGAGCTATGACCATTTATCAAAATTGTTTATAAGTATCGTGACTGCACATTTGATATGCACATTATGTTTCTTGTTATATTATGCTGATGCGGAACGTCGGTGGTTCTACCCAGGTACCCGCCCGTGCACGAAAATTGCCCGGAGGGGCACCTGGGGTCTTCCTCCACCAGTAGAAGCTGGAAAGTCGCCATATGACCTTAGCTGTTGGTGAGACTATAAAATCCAATTCAATTCAATTCATATTATGCTGAAGCCATGGCCAGTTTATTCCAATAAACTATTTTTATTATTGTGTTTTGTTTCACAGCCCAGCTTTAATAACTGTAATCTACAATTTCAAACTAGCATCCATCTCTAACCTAAGACAGCATGACATCTGTAATCTCAACTGAACATACCATCTATAATTTCACACTAAAATACCATGTATAATCTCAAATAGCATGACATCTGTAATCTCAAACTAGCATGACATCTGTAATTTCAAACTACCTTTCATTTGTAATCTCGATTCTCGAACTAGCGGATCAAACTAGCATGCCATCTATAATCTCAAACTAACATGCCATTTATAATCTCGAATAACATGTTATCTATAATCTCAAATGTACATGCAATCTATAATCTCAAATAGCATGCCATATATAATCTCAAATTAACATGTCATCTGTAATTTCAAATTTACATCCATCTATAATCTCAAATAGCATGACATCTGTAATCTCAAACTAATATGCCATCTATAATCTCATATTACCATGCCATCTATATCTCAAATAATATGACATATGTAAATTCGAACTGATGTCATCTATAATCTCAAATATCATGACATCTGTAATCTCAAAATAGCATGACGTGTTATCTCAAACTAACATGCCATCTGTAATCTCAAACTAACATGCTATCTATAATCTGAAATTAACATGAAATCTATAATCTCAAATAGAATGACATCTGTAATCTCAAATTAATATGCCATCTATAATCTCATATTACCATGCCATCTATATCTCAAATAATATGACATATGTAAATTCGAACTGATGTCATCTATAATCTCAAATATCATGACATCTGTAATCTCAAAATAGCATGATGTGTTATCTCAAACTAACATGCCATCTGTAATCTCAAACTAACATGCTATCTATAATCTGAAATTAACATGAAATCTATAATCTCAAATAGTATGACATCTGTAATCTAGAAATAGCATCAAATTAACATGCCATCTATATATATAATCTCAAATAGTATGACATCTGTAATCTCGAAACAGTATGACTTGTTATCTCAAACTAGCATGCCATCTGTCATCTCAAATAGCATGACCATTGCAATTTCAAACTAGCATGTTACTTGTAATCCCAATTCTCAAACTATAGCATGCCATCCAAGGGCGTAGCGCCCTATACGCACAATACACCCGTGCGTAATACAAACGCCAGAAAGGTGCCTCAGAATGCTCCAGAATGCCATCTGCTCAGACTTGCATATATATCATTTATAATCTCAAAATAGACGAGTTACGCTGCATATTTTACTAAAGACTTACGTGTTTGGCATCTGTTTCCTGTAAAGTTTTTGGGACAGTCACACATATTTATATTGACACTGGATACCAGTCCACCATTTTGACACTGAATACTTCGTTCTGATGTAGCTAAAAATAATTACTTGAATATTGTTTAACAGCTCATCAACAAATTTTAGGTTATTTGGAGCCGTCCAACAAATTTTAGCTTATTCAGAGCAGCTCAACAAAATTTTAGGTTATTCAGAGCAGCTCCACAAATTTTAGAATATTTGGAGCCGCCCAACAAAATTTAGGTTATTCAGAGCAGCTCAACAAATGTTTGGTTATTTGGAGCCGCCCAACAATTATAGGCTATTTGGAGCCGCCCAGCAATTATAGGTTATTTGGAGCCGCCCAACAATTATAGGTTATTTGGAGCCGCCCTATAAATTATAGGTTATTTGGAGCCGCCCAACAAATTATAGGTTATTTGGAGCCGCCCAACAAATTATAGGTTATTTGGAGATGCCCAACAAATTATAGGTTATTTGGAGCTGCCCAACAAATTATAGGTTATTTGGAGCCGCCCAACAAATTTTAGGTTATTCAGAGCAGCTCAACAAATTTTAGGTTATTCAGAGCAGCTCAACAGATTTTAGGTTATTTACAGCTGCCCAAGAGAGAGGAGCAGAATACATAGGCATCCAGAAACCTGCCTAATACTTACTTATGAAAAAATTCCTGTGGTTCTTTAACAGGCTCGGCAGATCGACTCCAATACACCAGATGGTTGGGTTTATTAAGTCCCCATTTGACGGACAAGGCTAAGGGATTGTCTTAATTTTTAAAAACACACCGACGAAACTCAGTGGTGCCTGAGAGGATTTATTTACTTTAAAATAGATATCCCGCCAACAACAGCCACATTTTACAACAGATGTACACCGCTGCTAAACCTACCGACGACAAGGTATATATATAACTTACATATCTTGAGAATCCAAACTCGGTAGACACAATATAAACGGCTTTAACCAGCCAGGTCAAACTTCAAAACTGGAGTATCGAATTAAGAGTTACCAACTCATAATTCGTTTTAAAGTTCTCCGGTCATGTTTTGTTTCATGAACATGTTTATGTTTATTTAAATCGAAATCAATACACAACAATATATATTTACAATTCACACATTGCAATATCTGTGAAAAGTGAGAAGATTTTATTTGATGACATAGAACACTTTGAAGAGGTAAATTAATCCACAGGTAAATGTATTTATCAATTATCTGGCAATTGTTGTGCAGCTATACAATTCAGATTTACCTCACTTTCCCATGCAGTCACGCAGTGGTAAAAGTAGTGTCTACGTCATGCAAATAATACTTATTTTTACATACAACTTATTAGCGGTTTTAAATATATGTTTCTCTCCGGGACTATCAAGAAATGTTCATATGATGTTTAATTGTTAATTTATAATACTACAAAAAAGGGCGGCCATTCACCTTTAAGCATATTCAATCAAGGGTATTTTAAAAACCCGTAAATAAACATACTTTTAATCAGCACATACATTATTACATGACCTGAACATTTGGCAAGAGTTTTGATAACAGTTCTGTAGTGTTATCTTGCCATTATTTGGAGGGTTAGTGTC
Source organism: Cyrtodaria siliqua (assembly GCA_037043455.1). NCBI lineage: Eukaryota > Metazoa > Mollusca > Bivalvia > Adapedonta > Hiatellidae > Cyrtodaria > Cyrtodaria siliqua. Next base: position 5,758 of record JAWPHD010009566.1, read on the forward strand.
TTTAAACTTAAAATCAATATAAAATCAATATAAAATGCATCAGAAATAAAACTTGAAGTCGTAGTTCCAAAAAAATACTATGCAGACATTTGTTAATGACAATAATTACGATATAATCTTGGTTAGGCCAAATAAAATTATACCTGTGTTTACTGTAACATTGCTGAAAAAAATAGGGTAGGTAGGGTAGGCATTTTATTTTATTTTATTTTTTTATTTTATTTTTTGGCGAAGTTAATTTAAGGTGGCGATGAGCTTCTATGAATGGGAAAATGTGGTATTTTAAAAACTACAATAGATAACAAATGAAATTGTGTATGTGTTATTGTTTCCCAAAAGGCATGGCAACAACTGGCTCTTTTCCCCAATCACTTGCAATTATTGCAAAGGGGTAAAACCGTTTAATATATTTTTCCCAAGTCCGGAAGAGGTTCAGTTCCAACACAGCAGGACAATGAGCACATGAGTCGGCCGTGATCTCGTGAACATAATTATTTAAAAAAAAAAATATATATATATATATATATTATTTTTTTAATTTTTTTTTTTTTTTTTTTTTTTCAATAAAAAAAAGAGTCGGGGGTGTTTTCAGAGGGTCGGTCGGGTTACAGTAAACTCAGGTATAATTTTATTTGGCCTTATTAGTTAAAACAATCGTCCATTATTATTCCTGATATTATTTTCATAAGATTTTGTCCTAAATGGTAGTACCGGTAATGAAAGTTTAATTGGTCTAGCTGGGCTAAATGAATTGTATATCAAAATAATACCATCACCTCTGACTGGATACTAAATAAACTTACAAACTGAACATTGTCCAGATTGGTCTTCACTCCACCCCTCACAGCACCCAAACTGCGTACACTTATATATCGTACATGGCTTCTCTTCAAAATTAAAATGCATCTTCCTAAAAACATAACAAATACATGACAACCGAGTCAGTAATATAACGAAACAATTATAGCAGGGCAAAGAAAATCACTTGAACATATTTATTTGTAAAATCAGTTGAAGATTCTACTCCTTTCAAACAAGCGATCCAACATTCTCGCCCTCGATCGATACTAGTATCATCTCTCGTGTTTGTCACTTGGAATTATGGGGGGAAAAGTAGCCAGGTTTTAGGACCCAATCTAGACACGCCGGACAAAAGCACCAAACTTTCCTCAAATGTGTGTTTTATATTTCTATGTATTTTTAAAGGGTCCCCAAAGGGTCTTGAATCCCTAAATGTATTAGGATTATATGCACACCGAATTACCGCACCGTGGTTGAAGTCCTGAAAAATCAGGAGGGCACCTGCCGAATATCAGTGATGAATTTGAAAAATTCGAAATGACGTCAGTATGGCGATCCAAAATAGCCGAGGCAGCTTAAATTAACTGGTTTGCACAATTCTTATTAATGTAAAAACTGTACTGTAAACAGACAATGACAATTTTGTCAAATCAGTAGGCGCAGCAGGAATTTCAACTCGGGATCCCTTGCAGGTAAACCGAACATTCTACCTTTTCACCACAAAAGCTAGCTCTCTGACCAGTAATAACGGCTAAATACGCCCTTAAAAACATTTGTCATACTGCAAAGACATAATAGTAAATAGTGTTGCTTGCTGTTCAATATAATAAAACACCAACAGTGATAAACAGTGTTTTTTTTAATTATTATTAGAGAGTTGAGGTCATGAAGGTAAACATTTAGAGACGTCACATGTTAGGAATGAAATAGACTCAGGCACGTACGTGTTACTGGGAATTGGCTGGGGAAAAAAAGAAACTGTGTTTAAGGATGCTTAAATGGAAGTTTCTAAACATTTTAGTAACTAAAAACAATCGAGTTTGCCGTTTGCTGAGATGACATTTAAGTGCATTTGTTTAAACACAAAATGCCAATTCTATTAAAATCAAGAGGCCCAAGAGGGCCTGTGCTCTACTTGCTAAAACGGCTCTTATATCAAGGGTTGTCGCCATAAAATTCCCATATTCAGTAGTTTTTTTAAAACATTGCAAAAACAAAAGGGATAGGATGGCCTGGTAATCATGGGCAATAAGTCTGCTGTGTCTAGTCTGGCATGGGCATTTTTTAATTTGTCCCACTTTCTTCTATGAATGAAATTTCATAAAAATGGGTGGGTGGGTGGGGGTTGGTTTATATTAACATTCTAAACAAATATGGTAAAGATCAGATAAAAAATGAAGAAACTAAAGATTTAACAAAGGAAAATACAATATAGCATTTTACAACAAATCAAGGGCCATAACCTGTCGTTACTACCGGTAACTAGATCTAGCTGGTTTTCGAACTTGTCCAAAATTTCATTAATATACCATATGCTTTGCACAACTAGACATCATACTGAGGCTTCCAGCCAAATTTTGTAGAAATCCAACAAGCCGTTTAGGAGGATTGATTGATTGAATTGGATTTTATAGTCGCACCAACAGCTAAGGTCATATGGCGACTTTCCAGCTTCCATTGGTGGAGGAAGACCCCAGGGGCCCCTCCGGGCAATTTTTAGTGCACGGGCGGGCACCTGGGTAGAACCACCGACGTTCCGCAACCGTTTAGGAGGAGTAGCGCCGACAAGAAATTTAAAGTAAAAATGTCAAAGTGCCATAACTCCGTCATAAATCAGCAAACTGGAACAAAAGCGTGATATGCACAACTAGACATCTTACCGATGCTTCCTGCCAAATTTCGTCGAAATCCAACAAGGCAAATGTTCCGACAAGAAATTGTAAAAAAATGTCAAGGGGCCGTAACTCCATCAAAAATCAATGAACCGGAAAAAATGCAATATGCCCATCAATGCTTTGCTAACATGGCGTTAACACCTAAAAAAAAATAATAATGAAATAAGAAAAATAAAAAAATAATATAGATCTATTAAAAAAATAAAAATATATATATATATATATATATACTAATAATAAAAAAAAAAGGCAAAACATCTGGTAAAGTTTGGAAAAGATCAGATGAAAAATGAAAGCCCTATCGTATTAACGAGGCAAAATATAGCATTTTTAACTAAATCAAGGGCCATAACTCCGCTGGTATTGGTCCGATCTGGCCGGTTTTCGAACTAATGCGAGCTTTTATTGATATTAACAATCTGGTAAAGTTTGGTAAAGATCGGATGAAATATGAAGGCCTTTGGCCAGTAGAGCTAATAATTATCAGCTCCAAAAAAGTAGGTGTCAAGGACATGGATGAAATCCAGGCATCAAAAAAAAAGATGCACTACCGAAGACACAACTATGTCAAAATAGAATATGTTTTCTTCCAAAGATTAAGCTATAAATTAGGTTTAAAACATCTAGTGCATAATTCTAGTTCATGAGAAAGTGATGTCAATGCAACAATTAAAGTTATCTGCCCTTTGCTTGGATGGTGAAGGTCACATCCACATTTGCTTTGTCACGTTGCAATGTACCACTCAAGATACAACTATAAGCAAAGTTTGAAAGGTCTTAGTGCATACAGTTTGTGAAAAAGTGACCTAAACGCCAAAGTTGAAGGTAAAAATTATAAGGTTATCTGCCCTTGCTTGGAGGGTCAAGGTCACTTCCACATTTGCTTTGTCACGTTGCGATGTACCACTCAAGATACAACTATAAGCAAAGTTTTAAAGGTCTAGTGCATACAGTTTGTGAAAAAGTGACCTAAACGCAGAAGTTGAACCTAAAAATTAATAAGTTCTTTGCCCTTTGCTTGGAGGGTCAAGGTCACTTCCACATTTGCTTTGTCATGTTGCCATGTACCACCCAAGATACAACTATAAGCAAAGTTTGAAAGGTCTAGTGCATACAGTTTGTGAAAAAGTGACCTAAACGCAAAAGTTGAACCTAAAAATTAGTAAGTTATCTGCCCTTTGCTTGGAGGGTCCCTTTGCTTGGAGGGTCAAAGTCACTTCCACATTTGCTTTGTCACGTTGCGATGTACCACCCACGATACAACTATAAGCAAAGTTTGAAAGGTCTAGTGCATACAGTTTGTGAGAAAATGACCTAAACGCAAAACTTGAATGTTGCCGCCGCCGGAAAAGCAACACCTATTTTTTTTTTTTTCTTCGAAAAGGCGAAGCAAAAAAAACAGCATAAACAAGAAATATCACTAATTGACAAATGCCCCCGCAGGGACCTTTGTCCTCTAAGTATGACCTTGACCTTGGAGCCACAGACCCGGATTTTATGCGCGACAGCGTCTTTTTGTGATGAGCACTTGTGCCAAGTTACTTGAAAATCCGTCTATGAATGAAGGAGTTATTAACCGGACACGATTTGACTTTTGACCTCCAAGTTTGACCTTGACATTGAAGACCTGCGTTTTGCGCGCAACACATCGTCTTGTTATGGTGATCACTTGTGCCAAGTTATTTAAAAATCCCTGCAGAGTTTGTGACGTTACAATCCGGACACGAAAATGCGTACGTGTTTTTGACCTATGAACTGCATGTGAACTGCACGTGAGACCTTGACCTTTGAGGTACGGACCTGGGTTTTGCGCGCGACACATCGTCTTGTTATGGTGATCACTTGTGACAAGTTAATCAAAAAGCAATGCAGGGGTTTTGAAGGTACAGTCCGGACACGAACTGCGGAATTACGGACAGACAGACGGACTGACAGGCATAAGGATATGTACCATTGAACTTCCCTTTCCTGTTTCCAGTCACTGGGATAAGTCGGCAGTCTGAGAGAGAAATTTTTGCATCAGCGTAGCTACTATTAGGCCATATAGGCCCGGGCGTATTAAAAAAATAAAATGAAAAGTCCAAAAATGCAATAAAAACTGAAGCCAGAGGGCACTGAGGTTAGAGGTCAACATTTGTTTCTTATTTTATTTTACAGTGTAGGTAATTCAGCGTTCTCACAGGTTCATTCTCAAATTAAAAGTCAAACAAATATTTCTTCAAATACCACACAAAAAAATCATAAAATGTAAATAAAGGTCTAATTTTGATAATCGGGCCTTCATTCATCTAGCAGATCCCGGCTCTTAGGTGTTTTGGGTCATCATTCAAATTAGAGTTATTGCCCTTTGTAATTTTATACTTAGAATTTCGACTCGAATTTCTGTTGACCAGAATTTTCTGTCCGGAGCTAAATAGTATTCAGTACTCGGTCTCTAAAACTCGGTAAGTAAACACACGCATTTCAGCTCTAATTCTCAGTCCATAAAGATATAATTGTGCCTAAAGTATCGCAATCAATGGTAACAAGACTCGGTTTATATTCATTTCTGCTAATAGTAATACTTAGCGAATTGAGAGCAGAATCACAGAAAGTTATAAATGAAAAAACTCCGCTGAAAATCATCTCGCTAAAATAACTTTCTTTGATTCTGCTCTCAATTCGCTAAGTATTAGCAGACGTGAATATTAATCGAGTCTTTTTACCATTGATTGCGATACTTTAGGCATAATTATATCTTTATGGACAGAATTAGAGCTGAAATGCGTGTGTTTACTTACCGAGTCGAGACAAATCTTCGTTACGGATGATCATCTCGTGCACCTGCTGATGACGTCGATTACTGGGCTTGTTATAAGTCTATGTAATATACGAATGCACACACGCACGCACTCACGCACACAATTCAATTGATTCATTTGATCGGAAAATAAAGGATATTATATTTTGCTCTAGTATATTCTTTATACAGTATGGTTTATTGGAATTGGAATAAATCATGATACACATAATAGATCACCATGACAACTTACGTGCAGCGATCATGCTCGTCGTAGTCACAACCAGCAAAGGTCATCACGAGGCACGTGCTGTTCTGTTTACTCATTTCATAACACTCGTGACTTTCTTTGTCCTCTGATGGACACATATGGTTCATTAAGGGCCTCCATCTTCCTCTATCGTGACCCCTAAAAAGCAAATGCATTAATTATAAAGTATACTGAGCACGATTTCAAAGTAATAATGTGCAGTTCCGTTCTAACTTCTTACATACTAGTATTCGAGTGATGTCCCGACGTCAAGTCCCTGTGGATAGTACGACATCCCGACGTCAAGTCCATTTGGATAGTACGACATCCCGACGTCAAGTCCATGTGGATAGTACGACATCCCGACGTCAAGTCCATGTGAATAGTACGACATCCCGACGTCCAGGGTAACTGTACTACCCACATGGACTTGACGTCGAGATACTATCCATACGGACTTGACGTCGGGATGATTTCTTATGGGGCCGTCACACCATGACGTTCTGGTCAGCGTTCTATGACGTTTGAGGAAACGTTGGTAGTCGCCCATGGTCGCTGGAATAGCGCCAGAAGAGCGTTGTATGAACGCTAGTGAACGTCGGTGATCGCCGGGAATCGGCGGAGAACGCTGGTCCGGAAAAAAAGTTTTGAACATGCACAAAAGTTCTCACTGAGACCAGCGTTCTTCAACGTTTAATTTTAAACGCTGAAGAACGTTTAAGAACGTTCGTGGAACGTTTTACTAACGTTCGCCGAGCGTTGCACGCGTTCGGCTATCGTAAATCAGGCGTTACTCTAGCGTTACTTGGTTGTTACTAATCGTTTGCTTTGCAGTGAACGACCCACTGGCGACCTGTCAACGACCGCTGAACGGTCCCCTAGCGCACGCAGCGTGTGACTAAAGTCAAACGAACGTCCTTTGGCGTCCATTGAGCGTCATTCGAGCGTTTCCCGAACGTCCATGCATATGGGTATATAAACCGATGCTTTGTAAGCAAGGTTCATTTGATTTTGGGCTACCGTAGAGAGCACCTACTATGGAAGATCCAGAAAGACTAAGGAGGCTATATATGCTTGCTATAGCCCAGCATGAAGTAGATGTACTGAACTTGAACATAGCTGAACACATCGAGGGACCTCGCCCGCAGAGAAGAAGACCCCGACGAAGACGACAGTGCTGGATTAAATCATGGATATTAAGGCGTCAAGAGTTTGGTCTGTACGACCAACTCATGGTTGAGCTTCGCCAGGAAGATCTCAGTACCTTCACGAACTTCATGCGCATGCGACCTGAAATGTTTGATGAGATCCTTGGACGTGTCAGAGGCAGATTGACGAAGCAGCACACCTTTTACCGAGAGCCCCCCGAACCTGGCCTGAAACTGGCGGTGACACTGCGACATTTGGCCTCTGGATCTAAGTATGCTGACATGAAGTTTGGGTGGCGCGTTCCATCCAACACAATCTCCGTCCTTGTCCGTGAAGTGTGCCGGGCGATCGTTGACGAGTATCTGGATGAGGTGATGACCCCTCCAAGCACTCCTGAAGCCTGGCGTGAGATTGCCAACCAGTTCATGACAAGGTGGAACTTCCCTCATTGTTGTGGTGCCCTTGACGGCAAACATGTTGCCTGCAGATGCCCTAACTCTTCCGGATCAACCTACTACAACTACAAGGGATTCTATTCTGTGGTGATTATGGCCCTAGTGGACGCAGATTACAAGTTCATCTGGGCAGATGTTGGTGGTAAGTGTTCTTTCACATAATGTCTTTAGTGGAGATTGAATTAGATTATTCTTGGTGTTACTATTTGTACTGTATGTTTACGTTGATGTAATTTGTGTTTTTCAGGGAAAGGAGCAGCATCCGACGCACAAATCTATAACGGGTCTGAGCTGAAAGAATGCATCGATGATGGCTCCATTGGCTTCCCACCTGCTGAACCCCTGCCCAACGACAACGAGGATGTGCCGTACTACCTAATCGGTGACGACGCGTTCGCCTTGAGGTCTAACATGACGAAGCCGTATTCGCACCGTGGTATGATCGACGACCGAGAGGATCTTCAACTACAGGCTGTCAAGGGCACGTCGTGTGGTCGAGAATGCCTTTGGCATCCTTGCCAATAGGTTCCAGGTTCTCCTCACCACTATGAACCATGCTCCCACAACCGTAAGGCTCATCGTTACCACGTACCTGTGTTTGCACAATCTCATGCGTATGAGGTATCCACGTCAGCAGAACATTCGCATGGACCGTGAGGACGATAATCATCAAGTAATTCCTGGACAATGGAGAACACAGCGCAATCTGAAGGACAACCGTCAATGTCAGAGGGCCTAACGTGGACAACAAGACAGGGGAAGCGCCAGAGAACCTCCTGAAACACTGGTGCAACTCGGAGGCTGGTGCTGTTCCATGGCAATTGGATATGATATGAAAACTCTTGTGACATGAACAATGTGTGTTGATGTGTTTATGTTTTCTGTCTGTCTGTCTGTCTGTCTGTCTGCCTAGCCTGTCTGGCTCTCAGTGTCAAAATTTAAATCATTTATTTAAAGAACATAAACCCCCAAAAATAACACCCGTTATTTCGTAAATCACAGAAATAATAATAACAAATCAACATAACATGAAACAATTAAAGGAAATAAAATCATAATCACACATTCATACAAGTGCTCGGCCTCATCCAGGACCCCTGAGTTTGAACATGATCGCCTTCAACTGCAATTACACAATAATAAAACAATAGGAAATTAAACAATTGTCTTTCACTTGCTATTCAATATCGTAGTATAGTCAGTATTTCTGATAACCTGACTCGCAGAGCTGCTGGTCTTGAATCAGGGACATGTAGGCAGAGTCCGCGGAGTTGAAGACCGAAATGGCTTGGGGCGGTGGTGGTCCCCACTCACTGGGAGGTGGCTGCCAACCTCATGCTGTGACTGGCACTCGTCCTGGCTCTGACACGGCTTCTTGCTCGAGGGTGTTGCGACGAGGTCGTGTCACCAGTGACACTGAAAATACATTAAAAAATGAAAATGGTCAGATGGCTTCCTAGAGTGGAGACGAGTGATTTTGATCAAAGGATTTGAACCGATCTAACTAGATCTAATTGTACTTTTGACTAAATTCGTGCCAGCTATTGGTCAATTTTAGTAATGAGGCAAGTCTGGATATACGAGAGGTTGCCTAATTACGCACCAATTCTAGTTATAATTCAAAGCAATAGTAATAATTAAGCTCACCATGACTGAATCGAGGGCTGTCTGGAGGGGGTCTATTGGACCGGTCCTCACTGTCGTCGTCAGTTGAATCCTACTTGCAGAAAGGCTTCAGGACCTTGTTGATGCCTTTCCGGGCCCGGCGAAAGTCATTTAAACTCAGCCCCAGCAGCACATTTTAGACGTAGGCGGCGTAGGTGGTCCTTTCGGTAACTGGCTCGGGAGGCGGGAGTTGATCACGCAGCATCGTCAGCATGTCGCCGCTCTCCTTGGCCTTCCTCTGGAGGGTCGCCATGTCGGAGGACACCGACAGGGCTGGGGTGGGTTGGACGTTCTGTGGACGTTCTCATCAAACTCGTCAACTTTCAACCCTCTCCTCCGCCGCTGCCGCTCAGCCTTAGCCAGGTCGCCCTGACTTTCGGCTATGATCGCCTTCAACTAGAAAGACACGAAATAACACAGGTAAACACAGCGTTTTGGAAATTGACAATAAACAATTGTACAGACATTTATCTTTTACTTATTATTCAATATTGAAGTATAATTATATGATTAGTTCAATATCTGTATCAGTACTTACACTCTTGACGGGCTTCGAGCGGTGGTTGACAGCACGGTTGGAAAAATACAAATTTGTCTTTTATCCATGTCTCCCTCTCCGTCAAATGTTGCTGGCCATCCCCACTCTTCTTCTTGTCCAACCTGGTAGATATTATAAGCATACGGTAAGAATATGGAAGTATATAGTATATGGTAGGTATATGGTACGTATATAAATTCCATTATTATAAGTCAGGGCAATTACTTGAAGCATTTTCCAAAATTTAAACGTAAATACTTGCCTTGTGAAACATGTCCCTGAGGGACTTGAACCAGGTCCACAAGTGGTCCACGCTGATCTGCAGTTCTGTGGCCTTGGCCTCGAGTATCCGTTGCTCTTCGCCTTGTTCCTGTAATCTGTCTTCTGTGAGTTCCACAGCAGTTCGTTTTCGCGGAAAAACTCCACCAGACTATCCTCAACCGCCCGGTCCAGGATCCTGCAATCCTTTCTCTGCTTCTTCCTCTCTTTGCTATGGTCGGACCGTCTCATTGGGGTTTTCAGGGTGTTTTAGGGGTCTTCAGGGGGTGTCACATGGTGCGTTACTTCTCGGATGTGCTCTTCCTCCTGGTGTTCTTCTTCGTCCGAAGACATTGCTAGTGAAAGAGGCTTTGCATTCTTCTTACTTGCAGCGCTAGTAGCAGAAGCCCCCATCCCACCCTTTTTTCGTCTTGGCGCATGATGCTGACTTTCAAACTCACAAGAACAACTGAATTCACTATGAAATTTCCAGCGTTTTGTACCCGTTCGACCGTAAAATCACACGCCAGCAAAACGTTATTCTGTCGTTATTCACACGTTAGTCACACGCTCAACACGCTCGTCTAACGTTGACAAATCGTTCGTCGCGCGCCAGTGGCACATTAGCACACGCTAATGGGTTTCAGGGTATCTTACTTGGTCGCTTCTCGTGCGTTAGACACACGCTAGTCATGCGTTAGGCACACGTTAATCACACGCCAGATGTGTCATCCTCATTCTAGAACGCTCAAAAATTGAACGATTGAAATGTTTCAGAGAACGTTTGACCAGAACGTCATGGTGTGACGGCCCCTTTAGGAACGTTAAAACGGTTGGCCAAATTAAAAATGTGTGACTTTTGTTTTCTTACCTCTGTGACTTTAACTGCACACTATAGACAATGTTTAGGAATTCTGAGACAATCAGTGTTTGCATTGTTAATTAGTATCCTTCAATTTGAAAATATGCTCTTTAATATTATAAATTACATAAGCAATACAATTTAACACCAATATAATCTACCTGGTGCGTTTTCATTGACCACCCGTATACTGTTTGGCGGCAACGATGTACCGATTATGTAACTCAAACATGTCGAGTAATGCAAGTTAAAGAAAAGTACATATTTTTGTTTACAAAAAATAAGTCTTGCCTTATCAAACAAATTATTGTTATCTTAACGTATTTCGTTTATTCAGTAACACACCGTCCCCGCCCCACCCCTCGCTCACAACCACTCCCACCCCCCTAGAATAAAATTTAGCTTCAAAACTTCAAATCACGTGATGTCAAATGTTCAAATGAGGGTAACGCCCAAGCAAACGCTCGCTTGAACTAAATCGACACAAAAACGCATGTAAAGAGACACAGTCACGGCAATATTGAATTATTTATCAAGCATTCAAATTAACACATAGATTTATAAATCTAATATCATTTAAGCTTTAAAACTGCTTGCATATAATTAAATACAATTTTGATCTTTCACGTGTTCGTGGTATTCTACCACAGGTTTTAGCGACACAACCAAACAATCATTATTATTGAGAAATTCTAAAAACTTCAATAAAGGTGAAGGAAATATCAAAATCGGATGATAAACAAAGATCATTTGAAGTTTCTTTTGAAAGGATATGGAAGCGGTCATTTTTTGTGAGATCTATGACATCACGGTTCTAAATGACCATATATGGAATATTTAAAATATGAAAATTTATGATTTATGAAAATGACAGCAACTGTGTGAAAAATATGTAAATAAATAAATAATGACAATACTGCTTTATATGACCAGTAAAACATAATGCATTCATTTTCTTCATTTTAAATGATATTTATCAATATTCCATATATGGTTATATGGAACTATGACGTCATTGTTCTAATAATGGCAGCTCCCATATTCGTTTTAGAACAACCTTTAAATGGTCATAAACCTTTTAGTTTATCATTCCGATTTTGATAATTATTTCACCTTTTTCCCAGTTTTTTGGAACTCTCAATAACTGATTCTTGCTTGACTGTGTCGCTACATTCCCTTTAATATAATGTTTATTGCAACATATTCACCAATTAGCAATATATAAAAAATAGTTTGCATTGAACTATTTACATAATTATTAATAATGATTTTAAAACACCGCAAATTAGTGGCAAAACTACTGGACGCCGCGGTTTAAAACAAGAGCCCAAGAGGACGTGGACGCTCCCCAAGAGGACGTGGACGCTCTACTTGCTACAGATAACGTTTGTGTATAAGGGGCCATAACTCTGTCAAAATTCATTCAACTGGAACATGGCGATGACATGCGCAACTAGGCATGGTACTGATCATCCCTGCCAAGTTTCGTTGAAATCCGACCAGAGTTTCAGGAGAACTACCGGTAGTCTGTACAAAGATAGTGTATTTAAATATTTAAAGGGCCTTGACTCTGCCAAAATTCAAGCAACTGGAACACGGCGATGGTATGCGCAACTAGGCTTGGAACTCATCATCCCCGCTAAGGTTCACTGAAATCCTGCCAGGGGATCAGGAGAACTAGTCGGGACAAAGTTTGTGTATTAAAACCTTAAAAGGGCCATAACTCTGCCAAAATCATTCAACCGGAACACGATGATGTCATGCGCAACTAGGCTTGGTACTTATAATCCCTGCCAAGATTTTCTGAAATCCGGCCAGGAATTAACATGTCGCCAGTTGTCAATCATTTATCCATTCTAACCAATCAAACCAATAGTATACCTCCGACAAACAATAGCATGTGCAAAGTATAATAAAGCACGTGCAACTGTATTACAATATAACCTATTGTCAATACACTCCGACATCAACAATAGGGCGGAGATATCTAAGTACTAGCGACATGTTAATTCAGAAGGGACTTCTGTTTGTGTATTACAACCTTTAAAGGGTCATAACTCTGCCAAAAAACTTTTAACCAGAACACGGCGATGACATACATAACTAGGCTTGGTACTGATAATCCCTGAAAAGTTTGAAATTCGACCAGGGGTTCAGGAGAACTAGTCCAGACAAAGTTTGTGTATTAAAACCTTTAAAGGGCCATAACTCCGCCAAAATCATGCAACCGGAACATTGTGGCCATATGCACAACTAGGCTTGGTACTGATCATCCCTGCAAAGTTTTGCTGAAATTAAGGTCATTTTGTCTTAACGAGACAACCTACATATTTTTTTAAACTAAATCAAGGGCCATAACTCAAGTGTTACTACTCCGATTTGAATGGTTTTCAAATTTGAACACGCTATCATTAATAGTAACATTCTGGTAAAGTTTGGTAAAGATCAAATGAAAAATGAAGGCCCTATCTTCTTAATGAGGCAAAATACAGCATTTTAACTAAATCAAGGGCCATAACTCTGGCATTACTGGCTGGTTTTCGAACTCCTCTGAGTTTTTATTGATATCAACAATCTGGTAAAGTCTGAAAAACATCGGATAAAAAATGAAGGCCCTATTGTGTTAACGAGGCCAAATATAGCAATTTTAAAATCTAGGGTCATAACTCCGGTGTTACTGGTCCAAACTTGCTGGTTTTCTAACTCGTCCGAGCTTTCATTGATATTAACCATCTGGTAGAGTTTGGTAAATATCGGATGATTGTGTTAACGAGGAAAAATAAAGCAATTTGAAATAAATCAAGGACCATAACTCCGGTGTTACTGGTCCGAACTGGGTGGCTTTCGAAGCTTTAATTGATATCAACAATCTGGTAAAGTTCGAAAAATATCGTATTTTAAAAAACGTCAATAAATCTATACTTTTAATCGGCACATACACATTATTATATGACCTGAACATCTGTATAGAGTTTTATCACATGGAACTGCTTGTATTCCGTATAATATACCCATTACGTATTTCCTTTTATTATATAACCTATAAATAGACGCGTTTTCATTGGCTAAAAAGTAATTTTTTAGAAAAAATATCTAGCGATATTGACCTGTTTTTTTTATATTGACCTGTTTTTTTGATATTGACCTGTTTTATATAATTGTTTTTTTGATATTGACCTGTTTTATATAATTGTAAATTGAGGGTTATATAATAAAACAGTTATGGACTTTTCAGCTGTTATACATGATGTTGATATGTACCAAAAAATAATTATTGACCTCGGCTATCGCCTCGGTCAATAATGATTTTTTTGGTGCATATCACATCATGTATAACAGCTGAAAAGTCCATAATCGTATAATATTAACCATGTGTAATACAAGGCGACAGAATCAGTCGGTCCATGAAGTGCAGTGTCAGTACGTTCGTCTAGTCAATGTCCCGGAACACCCGTTTAGTCCGTGGAGTCCGTGGATATAGCACTGAATCGGCGATGTTGTGAGGGTAACAGTCCGCCGTATGTAGATTCACCACAAGCAATAATGTGTTGTTTCTTGTCGTTTTTGAGCCATGTGATAAAAAGGATCTGACACTCGTTGACATTTCATACACAATTTTATTAAACCCGTCCAGGAATTTGTTATTAAGCTCGCCAGAGGCTCGCTTAGCTCGCCAGGCTCGCTTAATAACAAATTCCTGAACTCGTTTAATACAATTCTGTATGATATGACAACTCATGTCAGATCCTCTGTTTAATAAATGTTTTTGTTAGTGTATGTTTTCCGTTATTTGGCGGGTTAGTTTCTTTAACAAAAGTATTTTAAATATATAGGGAAGATTTGTATTTTTTTGATTTGTATTTTAAATATATAGGGAAGATTTGTATTTTAAATATATAGGGAAGATTTAGGGGGAAACACACGTTTTTAATTTGCAGCTAACGTAGTTATCCAGTTAATGATAAAGTATCTCGGAATCTCATAATGATAACAGATTTTCATTAAGACTTGCTTTAGGGAATCCTATATTCTCATATTATATCGATATAATAACTCTGATGTCTGCTAATCGCTCTTTGTGAAAACTAATCATATTTATAACTGTATCCATAACAACAATTATAAATGAAAGGTACTGATATAAAAATCATTTTGATTTAAAATGATAAAGCAGAAGGTTTGCCAAATTGTCAGTCGTTTGTACTTGTTTTATTTAGAAGACATTTAAAGTATCGTGTTCAGAGTGTTTATTTAAAGTAGCTATCCCGCCAAAAACAGCCAAATTTACAACATATGTACACCGTTTCTAAACCTACTATATTATTAGTCCAGACTCTATTTTACCCATCTCTGTAAACCTTAGAACTACACACACACACACACACACACCTACTGACGACGAGGTATATATTTTGAGATTCCCAACTCTATATATAATATGTATACAATCCCCCCCACCAAAAAAGGTTTTAAGTCCAACAGGAAGAGTAGCATTCACAAAATACAGTCCCCCCCCCCCCCCCCCCCCCCCCCCCCCCCCCCCCCCCCCCCCCCCAAAAAAAAGGTTTTAAGTCCAACAGGAAGAGTAGCATTCACAAAATACAGTTACCTGACAAGTGTTACAATGCAAAGGTGATTAAAAAATCACATCACAAACACATAAGGGTTGACCACAGGAGTACCGCCTTGGAACAGTCAGTTGCAAAAGCGCCACCGGGGAGTTTAAACCGATTCAAGGGTGTACCCACCTCACTCTTACCCTGTCATCATTCCCTAAACAACAGGACAGAGTAAATAAAAGTAATCCCCGCCGAGTTAACCCCTTACATTTGAGAAAGCGTAGATAGGTATTATAAGAAAAAACGCAGAAATGTTCATGTATATAATACTTAAAAAAATAAGTTTAACCTAAGATGCTAATCTCATATGTACTCGATGACTTGTCTGAAGTCAGAGTATCAAGGGAAAACCGTTAAGGGCACGACAAAACGGAGTGAAGGACATTCATTCAACGGTTCCCGCCTTAAATAATTTAGTAACACGTTGTCATAGAGCCCACCGCCCGTCCGGTCTTTGCACAATCAAAGAGAAAAGCATAATTGCAAACTGTAGAAGGGTCCACAACTAATCATGTAGTGCGCCGCAGAATACTTCTGTCGTAACCTCTGTTTATATTTTTTCTAATACTTTTAATAAATAACGCATGGAAATTATCACGACCGATAATCTTCCTACGTTTGCAAAGAACATCTCCATAAAAGACGTGCTGTGATAAACCTTAATTGTCCAGAAGTTATCCCCATCTAAATGTGGATAATTCACAATATCGAAATCAAAATCATCTCTCTTTCTAAGCAAATTCTAGGCTATTGTTTTTTTTGTATTATATTTACACGAGCATATTTGTGTTTTACTTATATTGCCTATTGATGCTGCCTTGTTGGTTAGAGATTAGATCATGGCGGGGATTTCTTTATTTACACTGTCCCGTTTTAATGGGATGACAGTAGGGTAAGTGTGAGGTTTGGTGTACCCTAGAACCGGTTTAAACCCCCAGTGGTCTACTTTGCCACTGACCGTTCCAAGGCGGTAGCCCTATTGTCAACCCTTTTGTGTTTGTGATGTCGTTTGCATTTATTATTACTTTTGCCTTCTTGTTTGTCTGTTTGCGTGTTTGTTTCTGTGTTTTGTGGTTGACTGTCCTCCTTGAATGCTACTTTCCCAGTCCGATCTTTTTATATTTCTCTTATCATAAATTTTAGTTATTACTACCCCATTTTAAATAGAAAGATGTAAATCAAGAAACGGAGTGACAGAATCCGAAACGTTCGCTTTATTGAGTTTAAGTTCTGGAGGATAAATGTTAGGAACCAAAGAGGATAGAAAGGATTATCCAAATTAAGTATATCATCCAGATAGTGTGAGGTGTTATTAGAAGCGTCGATGACATCAGCTTGTGTAGCTGGAGAAAGTCAAGTTCGTAGCAATATAACTCATAATTTATTTTCCGCATATTATATCACGGGTATTTTAAGAACCCGTGGATAAACATTTAAACACCTGGATAGAGTTTTGATAAACGATTTTGTAGTGTAATGTTGCCGTTATTTGGCGGGTAATGTTGCCGTTATTTGGCGGGTTATGTTGCCGTTATTTGGCGGGTTAGTTTGTCGTTATTGACGGTAATGTTGCCGTTATTTGGCGGGTAATGTTGCCGTTATTTAGCGGGTTATGTTGCCGTTATTTGGCGGGTTAGTTTGTCGTTATTGGCGGTAATGTTGCCGTTATTTGGCGGGTTAGTTTGTCGTTATTTGGCGGTAATGTTGCCGTTATTTGGCGGGTTAGTTTGTCGTTATTTGGCGGTAATGTTGCCGTTATTTGGCGGTTAGTTTCTTTAAAATGAAGAAAGCAGCTTAAAAAGAAATACAATTTCAACACACAAGATTAAGTTGTAACCTCGATTTCGATGACCTTGCCTGTGTGTGGTTGGTTTAAGAAGGGCGGTGGCATACTGATTTACATTGAAAATACTATTGCTTTTTCACGTAGAAGTGACATTGAAACTAATGATATCGAGTCATTGTGGATTCAAATTAATGTAACAAACAACAAACCATTTTTGTTAAATGTTGTCTATAGACCTCCTGATTCGACACACTCTTGGATAGAACATTACGAAACACAATTAGCCCGGTCAGATTCTTTAGAACTATAAACTAATTTAATTTGTGACTTCAATATTGAATATTTGCCAGAAGAAGGTTTCAGAAATATTAAATGGAATGCGGTTATTAATGATTATGGGTTTTCGCAAGTTATTAAAACACCAACCAGTGTAACAAGGAGTACATCTACTATAATAGACCATGTTTATTGTACAAACCCAGAAAACTTAAGTGAAATTAAAGTCCCCACTTTCCAGTTTTATTTACAAGAAATAACAAGCATGAAAACATTAGAGAAAATAGTCATAAAGTTATGACCTATAGGTGTTATAAAATGTTTGATGAAACTAAATTTTGTCTTGATTTAAAAAACAGCTGTCTTGAAGAGAGTGAAATGTTTACTGATCCAAATGATTCAT
This sequence comes from Cyrtodaria siliqua, assembly GCA_037043455.1. Lineage (NCBI taxonomy): Eukaryota > Metazoa > Mollusca > Bivalvia > Adapedonta > Hiatellidae > Cyrtodaria > Cyrtodaria siliqua. The sequence goes on from JAWPHD010009566.1 coordinate 23,494, forward strand.
TAGATTTCTTATATAAAAAAATAAATTGTGTTTTAGCTAAACATGCTCCAGTTAAAACTAAAAGAATAAAAACTAGAACTCTTCCAGGATGGTATACTGATGAAATTCACGATGCAAGAGCGCTCGGAGATTTAAATCATAAATTGAAAAACTGGGATCAATATAAAATATGGAGAAATAAAACAACATCAGTTATTTTGATTAATACGCCGGGGCGTCCGTGGCCGAGTGGTTAACGTCTCTGACTTGAAATCACTTGCCCCTCACCGCTGTAGGTTCGATCCCTCAGGGGCCTAGGAATCTTTATGTGAGGAAGCTATCCAGCTGGCTTGCGGAACGTCGGTGGTTCTACCCAGGTGCCCGCCCGTGCACGAGAATTGCCCGGAGGGGCACCTGGGGTTTTCCTCCACCAATGGAAGCTGGAAAGTCGCCATATGACCTTAGCTGTTGGTGCGACTATAAAATCCAATCCAATTCAATTCAATGATTAATACGTACATAAGTTTACAACCATGACATATACGTTTATGACCATGACATATTACATACATTATATTTAGAAATAGCCAAGTTCTGTATAGTGTTTCGTTTCGTAACTTAAATACGTTTAAAACAAAGGTATACAGTTTGCGAATATATATCTTATTTTGTGAGTTTAATAATTCCAGAAACTTGATCATATTTGGTCTCTTATAAAAATATTTAGGAATATATTGCTTCCTTAACTTTATGTATGTTTGGCATTCCAAAACAAAATGAAATTCATCTTCAATTTTATTATAAAATACACATATTCTATTGTTTACAGGAATTCTATTTGGTTTAACCCACCTACCGACTTCAATTTGCAGTCTTTGAGATGACACCCGTAATTTAGTTAGTGCTTGACACATTTTGAAAACATTTATATTACTTAGATATGGTTGAAACTGAAACTTTGCAATGTTTATATAAAAAAACTGCTCTAGTGGAATTTTCTAATCGACTATGCCAATTCTGAACAAAATTGTCATTTAACCTTTGCTTTAATATTGCAAGAAAAATATTATCGTTACCAACACTTTGTTGTAACCATGCATCATAAAACCCAAGCGAGGACAATAAGTTTTCAACTGGGAAACCCAGTTTATTTTCTGAGGATATGTTTCACAGTCATTAAGCAGCATGTTATAGACAATTTTCACATATTTACGATCATGTACTCTCATGATTTTTAACCAATATTTAATTATTATAAAATATCTTCTTGTAATAAATGACGTTCTGCCAAGTTCACCATATATGAAATCATTTTGACTTGTCTTCTTAACACCCAAAATGTGTTTACAAAACTGTAAATGCACTCGTTCAATTGATATAGCTTGCATACATCCCCAAACTTCACATCCATAGTTTAAAATTGGAGTTATCAATTTATCAAACAGATCTAATTTACGCTTTGGGGATATAAATGTAAATTTGTATAAATACCTATTCATTTTAATAATGGCTTTTTGCGCTTGGCCAGCAAGAGTAGTTTGTGCTTCTACTAATATATGAACACCAATCAGGTTTTCAAAAAAATCATTCATTTTATATACATTGTTGATAAATGGCTCAAGGAAATAGATTCAGAAAATCTTGTAGGCACACTTTTCTTAGATCTTTGTAAAGCCTTTGATTTGGTTAATCACGAAACCGTTTTGTTAAAATTAAAACTGTATTATTTTTCAGAAACATCAATTAAATTATTTGAGTCTTATCTTTCAAACAGAAGCCAAGTATTTAAGATCGGCGATTCAATTTCAAATGCTCTTCCTGTTAATTCTGGAGTACATCGGGTCCTCTACTCTTTTTGTTATATATTAATGACATTCCCTTGTATACTGAACAAACCAATGTAGATATGTATGCAGACGACACAACAATGTTTGCATCTGGGAAATCAGTATCGTGTATTCAAACCAAATTGCAAGCAGATTTAAAAAATGTTAATAAGTGGTGTAAGACAAATAATATGGTTATTAATCCCATAAAGTCAACGTGTATGATACTTGGCTCAAACAAACATTTAGCAAACTGTGCAGAATTGTTGCTTAGAATAAATAACACATCTATTCAAAATGTAAAAGTACAAAAGTTACTAGGCATATACTTTGATAAATCATTATCGTGGAAAATTCATATATCTAAAACATGTATGCAATAAACTTGTGTCAAAAATTAATCTATTGAAAAGGGTTTCTTATTACCTAACCTATGAAATGAAAAAACTTTTCTATAACTCTTATATTATGTCTACTTTTGATTATGGTTGTATAACATGGGGCTAAACAAATAAATTCTCTATTAATAGAATACTTAAAATCCAGAAGAGGGCCGCACGAATCATTCTCGCGAAACCTTTAAAAACACCGTCTAAACTAATGTTTAAGGAACTCCAGTGGCTTACCTTTCAACGCAGATGTGATTATCCCACAGGAGTTATGATTTCTAAATCACTTAACAATTAAACTCCGGATTACATAACCAATTTAATAACCTTCTCTTCAAATTCAAATTATAACTTAAGATCTGCTGCTAGGCAGGATATAGCTCATTTAAAACCTAGAACAAATATTCTTAAACGTACTTTTGGATATTCAGGAATGGTAGTTTGGAACATGATTCCCGTTGACATAAGGGCTTCACATTCTTTAAGTACATTTAAGTTTAAATAAAAATCCTTTCTTTCAATGAAAGAATGAAACTCTATTGTATTTTGTAACCTTACATTACAAGTACAATAACTGTGTCTGTCTGGTTGTAGTTATATAATGATGCATGTACTGTTTTATCTTTCACTATATGCATTTATTGTAACATTGTGTAGTTATATAATGATGCATGTACTGTTTTATCTTTCACTATATGCATTTATTGTAACATTGTGAAGTTATATATATGATGCATGTACTGTTTTATCTTTCACTATATGCATTTATTGTAACACTGTGTAGTTTTATAGATGGCCATATCGTAAACAAGACTTGAATTTTTTGTTGTAAATGCTATGTCTTAATATGTTACCTTCTTGAAATAAAGTTATTATCATTATAATTATTATTATTATTATTATTATTATTATTATTAAACAACACTCATCACGCCCCGTAACAACACACTTAACGCCCTAAACCTTTTAGAAATGTTGTTTATAAATAGGCATTTGCAATGACGCGATATCAACATTCAGGTCAGACAACGGCCATGTTTGTTAATAGCGAAAAGGCCAAAAACTTACCGAAAAATACACGATGAAGGTTTATTGAGAATGTTAACAATCGGCGTAATCTACTGTATAACTTGATACTAGTTGTCCTCACAATTGTAATTAAACGTCGTGTTTAATTATGCATCTTTACACACTGTTGTAACTCTTGTAATAACTTGTCACTGTCGCTTTCTAGGCTTTTGTTTTTGTATCTTCATATATACATGATCATCTTTGTGTTTTTCTTATATAGCGTATTAATGCTGACTATATAGCCTGGCGGACTTACATTGTGATGACATTATGGTAACTAAAAAAAATTTGGTTTGGTTCACGCTTGAACATGGCGTAAACCCCGAGCTTCCTTTTTGCCACTGACTGGTCTCTATATCTATATTTAGAGCTAAGAATTTGTGGATAAAGATTAATCTGGTAAAAGTAATGTTTGTCACTTTGATAAACCATATTAAATTGAAATGTCGTTTATTTGTTGCACTGTATTAACTGTTACAAGTGTTCGCCATTGCTTTGATGCTTTGTGTATTTCATGGGCATGATTATTATCTTGTGACTTAAATAAAATATCTTTCATAAATAAAATATATAGCAAATTATAAAGTCACGGCGCGAGTGTTTCTTTGCTTATATGGAAATAAGCGTATAAATACAATACAATGAATAGACATTCATGAGACAATTTCTTTCTTGGAAGATACATGATCTCTACTTTTCTGTCGTGTTTTTGGCAGCACGTGCATACTTTATTTATTGGAAAAAAAGTGTTCTTATTTAGAATAGGCCTGGATATGAATGACAACATTGCATTTGTATTTTATGACATATAAAACAAACTACAAAAATCAATGGACGTGTTACACATATACACGTTAATCACCTATACGCACATACTTTATGATTGAATGACTCGTATAGATCTGCTATAGTAACAGATGTTGAGAGAAGAAAAACTAGCAGCCATGTTTATGTTGTAAAGATTTCCTCGTTTGGACTATTATATGACTCATTGACATCTTTTTTCATCTTTTAGTACAAAAAATGGACGGATTTTGAGGAAATGTTGGTACCTTGTTATCATTAATTAGTACAAAACAGAACATATTCTCCTGACTTAAACACAACTAAAAAAAGTGTGATCTCGTCATATACATAAGAAAAAACAACACAACAGCAAACACAACACAACACAACACTACATCATTGTTTAAGTAGTTATTACATGTAGTAAATCAGACTTGACAGTAGAAACATGCTTACAGACAAAGGTCATCCAGCCAGACTTGACAGTAGATACATGCTTACAGACAAAGGTCATCCAGCCAGACTTGACAGTAGAAACATGCTTACAGACAAAGGCTATACAGTCATACTTGACAGTAGAAACATGCTTACAGACAAAGGCTATACAGTCAGACTTGACAATAGAAACATGCTTACAGACAAAGGCTATACAGTCAGACTTGACAGTAGAAACATGCTTACAGACAAAGGCTATCCTGTCAGACTTGACAGTAGAAACATGCTATCCTGTCAGACTTGACAGTAGAAACATGCTTACAAACAAAGGCTATCCTGTCAGACTTGACAGTAGAAACATGCTTACAGACAAAGACTATCCTGTCAGACTTGACAGTAGAAACATGCTTACAGACAAAGGATATCCAGTCAGACTTGACAGTAGAAACATGCTTACAAACAAAGGCTATCCTGTCAGACTTGACAGTAGAAACATGCTTACAGACAAAGGCTATTCTGTCAGACTTGACAGTAGAAACATGCTTACAGACAAAGGCTATACAGTCAGACTTGACAGTAGAAACATGCTTACAGACAAAGGCTATCCAGTCACACTTGACAGTAGAAACATGCTTACAGACAAAGGCTATACAGTCAGACTTGACAGTAGAAACATGCTTACAGACAAGGGCTATCCACTCGGACTTGACAGTAGAAACATGCTTACAGACAAAGGCTATCCACTCGGACTTGACAGTAGAAACATGCTTACAGACAAAGGCTATCCAGTCAGACTTGCAAGTAGAAACATGCTTACAGACAAAGGTCATCCAATCAGACTTGACAGTAGAAACATGCTTACAGACAAAGGCTATCCAGTCAGACTTGACAGTAGAAACATGCTTACAGACAAAGGCTATCCAATCAGACTTGACAGTAGAAACATGCTTACAGACAAAGGCTATCCAGTCAGACTTGACAGTAGAAACATGCTTACAGACAAAGGCTATCCAGTCAGACTTGACAGTAGAAACATGCTTACAGACAAAGTCTATCCAGTCAGACTTGACAGTAGAAACATGCTTACAGACAAAGGCTATCCAGTCAGACTTGACAGTAGAAACATGCTTACAGACAAAGGCTATCAAGTCAGACTTGACAGTAGAAACATGCTTACAGACAAAGGCTATCCAGTCAGACATGACAGTAGAAACATGCTTACAGACAAAGGCTATCCAATCAGACTTGACAGTAGAAACATGCTTACAGACAAAGGCTATCCAGTCAGATTTGACAGTAGAAACATACTTACAGACAAAGGCTATCCAGTCAGACTTGACAGTAGAAACATGCTTACAGACAAAGGCTATCCAGTCAGGCTTGACAGTAGATACATGCTTACAGACAAAGGATCTTCCTGTCAGACTTGACAGTAGAAACATGATTACAGACTAAGGCTATCCAGTCAGGCTTGACAGTAGAAACATGCTAACAGACAAAGGATCTTCCAGTCAGACTTGACAGTAGAAACATGTTTACAGACAAAGGCTATCCTGTCAGACTTGACAGTAGAATCATGCTTACAGACAAAGGATCTTCCAAACAGACTTGACAGTAGAAACATGCTTACAGACAAAGGCTATCCTGTCAGACTTGACAGTAGAAACATGCTTACAAACAAAGGCTATCCTGTCAGACTTGACAGTAGAAACATGCTTACAGACAAAGGCTATACATTCAGACTTGACAGTAGAAACATGCTTACAGACAAAGGCTATCCAGTCAGACTTGACAGTAGAAACATGCTTACAGACAAAGGCTATACAGTCAGACTTGACAGTAGAAACATGCTTACAGACAAAGGCTATCCAGTCAGATTTGACAGTAGAAACATACTTACAGACAAAGGCTATCCAGTCAGACTTGACAGTAGATACATGCTTACATACAAAGGATCTTCCTGTCAGACTTGACAGTAGAAACATGCTAACAGACAAAGGATCTTCCAGTCAGACTTGACAGTAGAAACATGTTTACAGACAAAGGCTATCCTGTCAGACTTGACAGTAGAATCATGCTTACAGACAAAGGATCTTCCAAACAGACTTGACAGTAGAAACATGCTTACAGACAAAGGCTATCCTGTCAGACTTGACAGTAGAAACATGCTTACAAACAAAGGCTATCCTGTCAGACTTGACAGTAGAAACATGCTTACAGACAAAGGCTATACATTCAGACTTGACAGTAGAAACATGCTTACAGACAAAGGCTATCCAGTCAGACTTGACAGTAGAAACATGCTTACAGACAAAGGCTATACAGTCAGACTTGACAGTAGAAACATGCTTACAGACAAAGGCTATACAGTCAGATTTGACAGTAGAAACATGCTTACAGACAAAGGCTATACAGTCAGAATTGACAGTAGAAACATGCTTACAGACAAAGGCTATCCACTCGGACTTGACAGTAGAAACATGCTTACAGACAAAGGCTATCCACTCGGACTTGACAGTAGAAACATGCTTACAGACAAAGGCTATCACGTCAGACTTGACAGTAGAAACATGCTTACAGACAAAGGTCATCCAATCAGACTTGACAGTAGAAACATGCTTACAGACAAAGGCTATCCAGTCAGACTTGACAGTAGAAACATGCTTACAGACAAAGGATATCCGGTCAGACTTGACAGTAGAAACATGCTTACAGACAAAGGCTATCCAATCAGACTTGACAGTAGAAACATGCTTACAGACAAAGGCTATCCAGTCAGACTTGACAGTAGAAACATGCTTACAGACAAAGGCTATCCAGTCGGACTTGACAGTAGAAACATGCTTACAGACAAAGGCTATCCAGTCAGACTTGACAGTAGAAACATGCTTACAGACAAAGGCTATCAAGTCAGACTTGCCAGTAGAAACATGCTTACAGACAAAGGCTATCCAGTCAGACTTGACAGTAGAAACATGCTTACAGACAAAGGCTATACAGTCAGACTTGACAGTAGAAACATGCTTACAGACAAAGGCTATCCACTCGGACTTGACAGTAGAAACATGCTTACAGACAAAGGCTATCCACTCGGACTTGACAGTAGAAACATGCTTACAGACAAAGGCTATCCAGTCAGACTTGCAAGTAGAAACATGCTTACAGACAAAGGTCATCCAATCAGACTTGACAGTAGAAACATGCTTACAGACAAAGGCTATCCAGTCAGACTTGACAGTAGAAACATGCTTACAGACAAAGGCTATCCAGTCAGACTTGACAGTAGAAACATGCTTACAGACAAAGGCTATCCAATCAGACTTGACAGTAGAAACATGCTTACAGACAAAGGCTATCCAGTCAGACTTGACAGTAGAAACATGCTTACAGACAAAGTCTATCCAGTCAGACATGACAGTAGAAACATGCTTTCAGACAAAGGCTATCCAATCAGACTTGACAGTAGAAACATGCTTACAGACAAAGGCTATCCAGTCAGATTTGACAGTAGAAACATACTTACAGACAAAGGCTATCCAGTCAGACTTGACAGTAGAAACATGCTTACAGACAAAGGCTATCCTGTCAGACTTGACAGTAGAAACATGCTTACTGACAAAGGCTATCCAGTCAGACTTGACAGTAGAAACATGCTTACAGACAAAGGCTATCCAGTCAGACTTGACAGTAGAAACATGCTTACAGACAAAGGCTATCCTGTCAGACTTGACAGTAGAAACATGATTACAGACTAAGGCTATCCAGTCAGGCTTGACAGTAGAAACATGCTAACAGACAAAGGATCTTCCAGTCAGACTTGACAGTAGAAACATGTTTACAGACAAAGGCTATCCTGTCAGACTTGACAGTAGAAACATGCTTACAGACAAAGGATCTTCCAAACAGACTTGACAGTAGAAACATGCTTACAGACAAAGGCTATCATGTCAGACTTGACAGTAGAAACATGCTTACAAACAAAGGCTATCCTGTCAGACTTGACAGTAGAAACATGCTTACAGACAAAGGCTATCCAGTCAGACTTGACAGTAGAAACATGCTTACAGACAAAGGCTATACAGTCAGACTTGACAGTAGAAACATGCTTACAGACAAAGGCTATACAGTCAGATTTGACAGTAGAAACATGCTTACAGACAAAGGCTATACAGTCAGAATTGACAGTAGAAACATGCTTACAGACAAAGGCTATCCACTCGGACTTGACAGTAGAAACATGCTTACAGACAAAGGCTATCCACTCGGACTTGACAGTAGAAACATGCTTACAGACAAAGGCTATCACGTCAGACTTGACAGTAGAAACATGCTTACAGACAAAGGTCATCCAATCAGACTTGACAGTAGAAACATGCTTACAGACAAAGGCTATCCAGTCAGACTTGACAGTAGAAACATGCTTACAGACAAAGGATATCCAGTCAGACTTGACAGTAGAAACATGCTTACAGACAAAGGCTATCCAATCAGACTTGACAGTAGAAACATGCTTACAGACAAAGGCTATCCAATCAGACTTGACAGTAGAAACATGCTTACAGACAAAGGCTATCCAGTCGGACTTGACAGTAGAAACATGCTTACAGACAAAGGATATCCTGTCAGACTTGACAGTAGAAACATGCTTACAGACAAAGGCTATTCAGTCAGACTTGACAGTAGAAACATGCTTACAGACAAAGGCTATCCAATCAGACTTGACAGTAGAAACATGCTTACAGACAAAGGCTATCCAGTCAGATTTGACAGTAGAAACATGCTTACAGACAAAGGCTATTCAGTCAGACTTGACAGTAGAAACATGCTTACAGACAAAGGCTATCCTCTCGGACTTGACAGTAGAAACATGCTTACAGACAAAGGCTATCCAGTCAGACTTGACAGTAGAAACATGCTTACAGACAAAGGCTATCCAGTCAGACTTGACAGTAGAAACATGCTTACAGACAAAGGCTATCCAGTCAGACTTGACAGTAGAAACATGATTACAGACAAAGGCTATCCAGTCAGACTTGACAGTAGAACATGCTTACAGACAAAGGATCTTCCAGTCAGACTTGACAGTAGAAACATGCTTACAGACAAAGGCTATCCAGTCAGGCTTGACAGTAGAAACATGCTTACAGACAAAGGATCTTCCAGTCAGACTTGACAGTAGAAACATGCTTACAGACAAAGGCTATCCTGTCAGACTTGACAGTAGAAACATGCTTACAAACAAAGGCTATCCTGTCATACTTGACAGTAGAAACATGCTTACAGACAAAGGCTATCCTGTCAGACTTGACAGTAGAAACATGCTATGCTTACAGACAAAGGATCTTCCAGTCAAACTTGACAGTAGAAACATGCTTACAGACAAAGGCTATCCTGTCAGACTTGACAGTAGAAACGTGCTTACAGACAAAGATCTTCCAGTCAGACTTGACAGTATAAACATGCTTACAGACAAAGGCTATCCTGTCAGACTTGACAGTAGAAACTTGCTTACAAACAAAGGCTATCCTGTCGGACTTGACAGTAGAAACATGCTTACAGACAAAGGCTATCCTGGCAGACTTGACAGTAGAAACATGCTTACAGACAAAGGCTATCCTGTCAGACTTGACAGTAGAAACATGCTTAGAAACAAAGGCTATCCTGTCAGACTTGACAGTAGAAACATGCTATCCTGTCAGACTTGACAGTAGAAACATGCTTACAAACAAAGGCTATCCTGTCAGACTTGACAGTAGAAACATGCTTACAGACAAAGACTATCCTGTCAGACTTGACAGTAGAAACATGCTATCCTGTCAGACTTGACAGTAGAAACATGCTTACAAACAAAGGCTATCCTGTCAGACTTGACAGTAGAAACATGCTTACAGACAAAGACTATCCTGTCAGACTTGACAGTAGAAACATGCTTACAGACAAAGGCTATCCAGTCAGACTTGACAGTAGAAACATGCTTACAAACAAAGGCTATCCTGTCAGACTTGACAGTAGAAACATGCTTACAGACAAAGGCTATCCTGTCAGACTTGACAGTAGAAACATGCTTACAGACAAAGGCTATCCAGTCAGACTTGACAGTAGAAACATGCTTACAGACAAAGGCTATCCAGTCAGTTTTGGCAAAGATTATTAAAAGCAGATGATTTGTATTCACTTACAGAATACACAACTCCAGTTTTTCATTAATATCCAATTTTTGAATTAAAGGGAATGTAGCGACACAGCCAAACCATCTTTATTATTGAGAGTTCTGAAATACTTGAATAAGGGTGAAATACAGACTTGACAGTAGAAACATGCTATCCTGTCAGACTTGACAGTAGAAACTTGCTTACAAACAAAGGCTATCCTGTCAGACTTGACAGTAGAAACATGCTTACAGACAAAGGCTATCCAGTCAGACTTGACAGTAGAAACGTGCTTACAGACAAAGGCTATACAGTCAGACTTGACAGTAGAAACATGCTTACAGACAAAGGCTATACAGTCAGATTTGACAGTAGAAACATGCTTACAGACAAAGGCTATACAGTCAGAATTGACAGTAGAAACATGCTTACAGACAAAGGCTATCCACTCGGACTTGACAGTAGAAACATGCTTACAGACAAAGGCTATCCACTCGGACTTGACAGTAGAAACATGCTTACAGACAAAGGCTATCACGTCAGACTTGACAGTAGAAACATGCTTACAGACAAAGGTCATCCAATCAGACTTGACAGTAGAAACATGCTTACAGACAAAGGCTATCCAGTCAGACTTGACAGTAGAAACATGCTTACAGACAAAGGATATCCAGTGAGACTTGACAGTAGAAACATGCTTACAGACAAAGGCTATCCAATCAGGTTTGACAGTAGAAACATGCTTACAGACAAAGGCTATCCAGTCGGACTTGACAGTAGAAACATGCTTACAGACAAAGGATATCCTGTCAGACTTGACAGTAGAAACATGCTTACAGACAAAGGCTATTCAGTCAGACTTGACAGTAGAAACATGCTTACAGACAAAGGCTATCCAATCAGACTTGACAGTAGAAACATGCTTACAGACAAAGGCTATCCAGACAGATTTGACAGTAGAAACATGCTTACAGACAAAGGCTATTCAGTCAGACTTGACAGTAGAAACATGCTTACAGACAAAGGCTATCCTCTCGGACTTGACAGTAGAAACATGCTTACAGACAAAGGCTATCCAGTCAGACTTGACAGTAGAAACATGCTTACAGACAAAGGCTATCCAGTCAGACTTGACAGTAGAAACATGCTTACAGACAAAGGCTATCCAGTCAGACTTGACAGTAGAAACATGATTACAGACAAAGGCTATCCAGTCAGACTTGACAGTAGAACATGCTTACAGACAAAGGATCTTCCAGTCAGACTTGACAGTAGAAACATGCTTACAGACAAAGGCTATCCAGTCAGGCTTGACAGTAGAAACATGCTTACAGACAAAGGATCTTCCAGTCAGACTTGACAGTAGAAACATGCTTACAGACAAAGGCTATCCTGTCAGACTTGACAGTAGAAACATGCTTACAAACAAAGGCTATCCTGTCATACTTGACAGTAGAAACATGCTTACAGACAAAGGCTATCCTGTCAGACTTGACAGTAGAAACATGCTATGCTTACAGACAAAGGATCTTCCAGTCAAACTTGACAGTAGAAACATGCTTACAGACAAAGGCTATCCTGTCAGACTTGACAGTAGAAACGTGCTTACAGACAAAGATCTTCCAGTCAGACTTGACAGTATAAACATGCTTACAGACAAAGGCTATCCTGTCAGACTTGACAGTAGAAACATGCTTACAGACAAAGGCTATCCTGTCAGACTTGACAGTAGAAACTTGCTTACAAACAAAGGCTATCCTGTCAGACTTGACAGTAGAAACATGCTTACAGACAAAGACTATCCTGTCAGACTTGACAGTAGAAACATGCTTACAGACAAAGGCTATCCAGTCAGACTTGACAGTAGAAACATGCTTACAAACAAAGGCTATCCTGTCAGACTTGACAGTAGAAACATGCTTACAGACAAAGGCTATCCTGTCAGACTTGACAGTAGAAACATGCTTACAGACAAAGGCTATCCAGTCAGACTTGACAGTAGAAACATGCTTACAGACAAAGGCTATCCAGTCAGTTTTGGCAAAGATTATTAAAAGCAGATGATTTGTATTCACTTACATAATACACAACTCCAGTTTTTCATTAATATCCAATTTTTGAATTAAAGGGAATGTAGCGACACAGCCAAACCATCTTTATTATTGAGAGTTCTGAAATACTTGAATAAGGGTGAAATACAGACTTGACAGTAGAAACATGCTATCCTGTCAGACTTGACAGTAGAAACTTGCTTACAAACAAAGGCTATCCTGTCAGACTTGACAGTAGAAACATGCTTACAGACAAAGGCTATCCAGTCAGACTTGACAGTAGAAACGTGCTTACAGACAAAGGCTATACAGTCAGACTTGACAGTAGAAACATGCTTACAGACAAAGGCTATACAGTCAGATTTGACAGTAGAAACATGCTTACAGACAAAGGCTATACAGTCAGAATTGACAGTAGAAACATGCTTACAGACAAAGGCTATCCACTCGGACTTGACAGTAGAAACATGCTTACAGACAAAGGCTATCCACTCGGACTTGACAGTAGAAACATGCTTACAGACAAAGGCTATCACGTCAGACTTGACAGTAGAAACATGCTTACAGACAAAGGTCATCCAATCAGACTTGACAGTAGAAACATGCTTACAGACAAAGGCTATCCAGTCAGACTTGACAGTAGAAACATGCTTACAGACAAAGGATATCCAGTGAGACTTGACAGTAGAAACATGCTTACAGACAAAGGCTATCCAATCAGGTTTGACAGTAGAAACATGCTTACAGACAAAGGCTATCCAGTCGGACTTGACAGTAGAAACATGCTTACAGACAAAGGATATCCTGTCAGACTTGACAGTAGAAACATGCTTACAGACAAAGGCTATTCAGTCAGACTTGACAGTAGAAACATGCTTACAGACAAAGGCTATCCAATCAGACTTGACAGTAGAAACATGCTTACAGACAAAGGCTATCCAGTCAGATTTGACAGTAGAAACATGCTTACAGACAAAGGCTATTCAGTCAGACTTGACAGTAGAAACATGCTTACAGACAAAGGCTATCCTCTCGGACTTGACAGTAGAAACATGCTTACAGACAAAGGCTATCCAGTCAGACTTGACAGTAGAAACATGCTTACAGACAAAGGCTATCCAGTCAGACTTGACAGTAGAAACATGCTTACAGACAAAGGCTATCCAGTCAGACTTGACAGTAGAAACATGATTACAGACAAAGGCTATCCAGTCAGACTTGACAGTAGAACATGCTTACAGACAAAGGATCTTCCAGTCAGACTTGACAGTAGAAACATGCTTACAGACAAAGGCTATCCAGTCAGGCTTGACAGTAGAAACATGCTTACAGACAAAGGATCTTCCAGTCAGACTTGACAGTAGAAACATGCTTACAGACAAAGGCTATCCTGTCAGACTTGACAGTAGAAACATGCTTACAAACAAAGGCTATCCTGTCATACTTGACAGTAGAAACATGCTTACAGACAAAGGCTATCCTGTCAGACTTGACAGTAGAAACATGCTATGCTTACAGACAAAGGATCTTCCAGTCAAACTTGACAGTAGAAACATGCTTACAGACAAAGGCTATCCTGTCAGACTTGACAGTAGAAACGTGCTTACAGACAAAGATCTTCCAGTCAGACTTGACAGTATAAACATGCTTACAGACAAAGGCTATCCTGTCAGACTTGACAGTAGAAACATGCTTACAGACAAAGGCTATCCTGTCAGACTTGACAGTAGAAACTTGCTTACAAACAAAGGCTATCCTGTCGGACTTGACAGTAGAAACATGCTTACAGACAAAGGCTATCCTGGCAGACTTGACAGTAGAAACATGCTTACAGACAAAGGCTATCCTGTCAGACTTGACAGTAGAAACATGCTTAGAAACAAAGGCTATCCTGTCAGACTTGACAGTAGAAACATGCTATCCTGTCAGACTTGACAGTAGAAACATGCTTACAAACAAAGGCTATCCTGTCAGACTTGACAGTAGAAACATGCTTACAGACAAAGACTATCCTGTCAGACTTGACAGTAGAAACATGCTTAGAAACAAAGGCTATCCTGTCAGACTTGACAATAGAAACATGCTATCCTGTCAGACTTGACAGTAGAAACATGCTTACAAACAAAGGCTATCCTGTCAGACTTGACAGTAGAAACATGCTTACAGACAAAGACTATCCTGTCAGACTTGACAGTAGAAACATGCTTACAGACAAAGGCTATCCAGTCAGACTTGACAGTAGAAACATGCTTACAAACAAAGGCTATCCTGTCAGACTTGACAGTAGAAACATGCTTACAGACAAAGGCTATCCAGTCAGACTTGACAGTAGAAACATGCTTACAGACAAAGGCTATCCAGTCAGTTTTGGCAAAGATTATTAAAAGCAGATGATTTGTATTCACTTACAGAATACACAACTCCAGTTTTTCATTAATATCCAATTTTTGAATTAAAGGGAATGTAGCGACACAGCCAAACCATCTTTATTATTGAGAGTTCTGAAATACTTGAATAAGGGTGAAATAATGATCAAAATCGGATGATAAACAAAGAAGATATGATCATTTGAAATTTCTGTTGAAACGGATATGGAAGCGGCCATTTCGAGAGATATGAAATCACGGTACTAAATGACCATATATGGAATATTTACAAATATGAAAATTTACTGATTTATAGGGAAAAAATGACAGCAACTGTATGAACAATATGTAATACTTAATGGCAATAATGCTTAATATGAACAGTAAAAACAATTATGCATTTGCATCGATTTTCTTCGTTTTAAATGATATTTATCAATATTCCATATATGGTAATATAGAAATATGACATCATAGTTCTAAAAATGGCGGCTCCCATATTCGTGTTAGAACAAACTTTAAATGGTCATATCGTTTTTGTTTATCATCCGATTTTGATAATTCTTTCACCTTTTTCAAAGTTTTTCAGAACTCTCAGTAACAGAGCTTGTTTGGCTGTGTCGCTACATTCCCTTTAAGTCCAAATAAAATTATCCAATATTCCTTTAATTCACATGAGCAAGTGTCTCTTTAATCCAAATGTTAAGTGTCCTTTCAGTCCAAATTAATTTCCAATATTTCCGATTTAGTCCAAATATCCAATTTCACTGTTATTATGAATGAGCACAATAATAAGTAAATCCTCTCACAAATATATTTTATATTTTTAAAAGCATCCAATTCAAAATTAACTTTTACTGAATACTAATCTTTTGAACTGAACTGCTGAGCTGCTCCCAGAGTCTGTTTATATACTGCCAAAGATTGTTCCAAAAGCTTCCCCACTAAAACAATCCAACGAGAACAGTCCAAATCATCATAAATAAATTTGCATAAATAATTTGCATAAATGGTTAACATGTTTACATCTATTCTAAATTTAGCTGTTATTCAATGCCAAATCAATAATAAACATGCAATGCAACATGTAAACATTGAGATATAGGTAACAAGAGATACAATCTAAGCTTGATAGCCGTTACATGTTGACTAAGACAAGGGCGGATCATTTTGTAAAAGATGTTGTTCTTCACAGGTTTAGTGGTAAATAAAACTTTAATGTTCAATGTTTTTTATGTGTTTTTTTTTTGTATTGAGGGTCTTGTGCTATGCAACTCTCAGAGAGGGTGTGGTGCCGAGAAAAAATAACATTTTTAAATAATTTTCTTAAAAACAATTATAAAAGTCGAACAGGAAATGCAGCTTTCACAGAACACAGTAAACCCCAAAACACGCAAAAAGACAAACATTAATGGCAATGTTAATAAGGAATAAAGGCATATGACGTCACACACACAAAAAAGGGTTGACAATAGGGCTACCGCCTTGGAACGGTCAGAGGCAAAAAAAGGCCGCTGGGGTTTAAACCAGGTTCTAGGGTGAACCAAACCGCACAATTGCCCTACTGTAATCCCAATAAAACGGGACAGTGAAAATCCCCGCAATGAACTTCTCTAACCAACAAGACAGCATTAATAGGCAATATAAGTAAACCACAAAGATGCTCGTGTATATATAAATACAAAAAACAATAGCCTAGAAAGCCACAAAGAAGGTACTCAGTGAATTGGCAGAAGCCAGTGCGACAAGAGAATAAACCATTGAGGGCAAGACAAGACAAGATTGCAGACAAACATCAAGCGTCACCGTCCTTTTGGGCTTTAGGTAGACGTCATTATAGGGTCCACAGCCTGTCCGGTCATCGCACAATTAAAGAGAAAAGCATAGTGCCGAACTGTAAACGGGTCCACCACCATGCATGCAGTGCGTTGCAAAATGATAGAGTCATAACCTCTTTTGATAAACCTTTCAACAAGTTTAACAAAGATAGAATGAAAGTGATAATTACCAACGATCTTACGAAGTTTGTAAGTCATGTCACCATAGAAGTCATATTGTGATAGTCCTTGTCGCAGAAGAGTTCTTAAATTACTTTTATATTTGGAAAGAAGATCAGGGTTACGATAATAAAATTTTGCAAAGGTTTTACGAAGTTTATGGTAACGGTAGACCTGATGGAGTAGCTTTTTAGTTATACGAAGATTACGAATATTAAAGGCCTCAACGCGAGTACAAGCTCTAGAAAAACGAATATGTTGAGACACATTGACCCCATAAGAAGTTGCTTGGGGAACATCCCCATCTAAATGGGGATAATTAACAATATCAAAATTAAAATAATCTCTCTTGTCATAGATTTTGCTAATTATTTCACCATTTTCAGTAGAGAGATGGAAATCGAGAAAAGAAGCGTTAGTATCAGAAATAGTAGCTTTGTTAAGTTGAAGTTCTTTAGGATATATATCATTAACCATAGAGAAAAGAAAGGGTTGTCAATTTTCAATATGTCATCCAGATACCGAGAGGTGTCATTGAAGGCTTCAATAACATCTGCCTGGGTATCTGGTGAACGACTCAACATGAAAATATAAAAACAAATCTGCGACAAGGGGTGCACAGTTCGTACCCACAGGGATACCAACAATATGTTTATAAACGGTAGTTTCATACCTGACGAAAATAGTATCTAATAGAAAAATAAGTGATTCACAAACTTCATGGCATGTCCACATAGCGTAATTGTCTAAACTGCTGTTAGTAAAAAAAACGCTTTAATATTGTTACAGGCCAAAAATGTAGTATTTTCCCTAGCAAAACTTTTTTGAATGAGAGCAATAAGCTTGTCTTTGATAAGGTTGTGTGGTAAAGTTGTATATAATGTAGAAAATGCATACGTGCTTATAGACGAAGCTTGACGTTAATTGTATCAAGAACGTGCCTGATTTTTTAATAGACCAAAATAATTAATCCCAGAGTTTTCATAAGCTTTAGCACAATATTATTTAACGTGATCTTTAACAGCAGTAAGGCACGATGTAAAAGTGGGCTTTATATGGTTGTTTGATGGTTGTTTGTGGAATTTGGGAATCCAGTACAAAAGACAACCAGACAGAAGGAGGTGAGATTGTGATTGTGGGGCTCCGGTGGGAGGTTTAGCCTCAATTGGAAAATCATTCAAAATTCGGGATTGTGATAGAGGGGCTCTTGGGGAGGTGTTGGGGGAGCTCCATTGGGCAATCATTCAAGAAAAATGTTCTTTCTTTCATTTTTCGGGAGTGGGGCGGGGAGAGGCGGTTTGTGTGAGGGGGGATGGGGTGGGGGCGGGGGGGGGGGGGGGTGGCGTGGTCAGGAATTGTTTAATGAACTCAATTAGGAAATAGGTTTAAACATGAGAATGGGTCTATTATATGAGATAAAAAGATAAGGAGTAAATTATTGCGTGCCTTCACGCTCACTTGCTATCTATTTATTGAATACGGAAATGCCAGTTCGTGTCTTGAAGCACACTAATTGCTATCTACTGAATACTGAAATGCTATTGCGTGCCGCGAACACCAATTTCTATCTATTGCATACTGAAATGTCATTGCATGCATTGAGGAGTAAAAAAACGCCAAACGATTTGTGCCGTGGTGTAGAGTAAAAAAGTGCATAAAACGTTTCTCTGCATTTATTATGATACAATTACTGGTTATCATTTTAAAACAGACAAACGACAATCTTGAAGTATTTATCAAGGATTGCAATCTTGAAGTATTTTTCAAGGATTGCAATTTATTTACTTATCCAGTATCGTTTTTACTTTAAACCTGCTTGCATATAATTAAATAAAAAGTACACGGTGACGATGGTGACCGTATCCTTGCGGCGCTTGATGCGTTGATTTTATCTTGGCCGAATAAACATCGTATTCTAGATGTTTTTTCGACAAAATTCGTGAGGTAGGCCTTTGCTTTTATTGGATTTTGCTAGTCTATTAATATTCTTTTTCCAACTTAAGTTGTCTCACGGAACCCACAGATATGTTATTGTTAATCTGATGCTTTACATTTACCAAATGAATGATAAATAACAGGATGCTCGTTAAAAATGTATCGCAAATGCCAGGAAATTTTGATAACGGTTAGAGAAAATCCATATGTTTTCCATCAGAATATCGACATAAATACGTTTTAAGAATGTCCACACCTTGCGTATTTTCAAAATCACATAATACTCGAGTTTAGTACAAATTATGAGTCAGCTACATGAATAAAAAATCTATTTATTTTGTTTAGAGTATCGCATCCTTTACAATATGGACACCACATCCTTGTTACGCATTTTTAGCATGGTGAACTTGTTTACCAAGCTTTTAGTAACCATGTTTTTTCACGAATCCTAACTACAGCCTCACTGATGAATCGACGCATTGCCTGAAAAAGAAGACCCATATTTTAACAGGTGTTTCTTCTTTTCTAGTGCGGATACAAATAAGGCAGTGTCATTTAGAAATTTCAAATAATTTCCTCGATAAATTGTTTAAGTTATATATTGTTTATATTCATCTATTGTTCCATCGTTTTGCTGTGCGTTCTATAAATAGATCATTCATCATCATCATCATCACGTCATCAGCACGTGACCTTGCGTAAAATGTATTCATACGCTGTATGTTTCTCCTAGGATAGTGTATTGAGATTGTAACCAGTTAATTTGATAATTTATTTCTCTTTCAACACCATCAAACGCATATCTTCCATCTTTCTTGGATTTATGTATTTAAGAAATATACATGGCCTTTATAGTCTTCATATAATATTTAATAGGTTTGGTCAGTAATGGTTATCGCATAAGCTATTATCCTTTGTAAAAAGTTGTTGCTGCCCATTCTCCGGAATAAGAATTTTAGCTTACTTTGTAGTACGCTGTGTAATAGTCTTAAGTTTTTATCTCCCTTGCTATGAAGTTAAAATGACTGATTCGGTAGTAAAATAATCCTGAATACTTGTGCCAATCGTATAGGCGAGACCGAATGCAAATCAACAATATCTGACTGGGTATAGATCCCGAG
Source organism: Cyrtodaria siliqua (assembly GCA_037043455.1). NCBI lineage: Eukaryota > Metazoa > Mollusca > Bivalvia > Adapedonta > Hiatellidae > Cyrtodaria > Cyrtodaria siliqua. Next base: position 43,599 of record JAWPHD010009566.1, read on the forward strand.
TGACTATTTTTAGACTTCAGGTCAATTCGGACACTCCGGTATTAGAATAAGTCCCATTATAGTTCATTTAAAATTTGTGAAGGATTGTTAGCTCAGTCGGGAGAGCGACAATCCCAGACAATTATAAAGCGCGCGGGATGGGTTCAAATCTGAGCAGGACCCAACTTTTTTACTCTAATTATATTTTTTTTTATGTAAAAAAGTTTAATTCATGCCCAATGGTCTAAAAAGGGGTACATCATGATTTTTCTAGAAACATATTGTTCCAGTTCACGATATAAAACACCATCAATCAAAATGTGAAGCTAGAACCATTTTGTTAATGTCTAAAGTTTCAGAACACCATATAGCTAGGTTGGAATCGCACGTAATATGCTGAAATTAACCCTGGTGCGTCACCTAGGATAGCACGTATTACTGTGCAGAATGAATTTCTTTGCAAATAAAAGATTTTGTAGGCTCATTATGTTTTGGTCATGTAACGTTAGAATAAAAAATATTAATATTTGTCAATTTTAAATCGGACACCTAGACCCCCATAAAAAGCCTGATGTACTCCCTTTAAGACTTGTCGGAAAACAAATTGTGTGTGTGAGTGTGTGTGTGTGTGTGTGTGTGTGGAGAGTGTGGGGATTTTTTTTAAAGATTTTTACGACTTTTATCTATGCGTCAATTTGGTAGAGGTAGAGGTAGACCTCATCTGTTTTGAAACAAACTCGTAGAACCACAGTCCTGCCGCGCGTTAGTGAGTAGCTGTCAAACATTCTTCAATGTGCAAACGTGGAACAAGCGGGACTCGAACGTATGACTGTAGCATTGAGAGATATACATTACACAAACAAGAGTAGATCTAAACACAAATATGTTACCTTTTATTACAGTTTTCAAATTACATGCAAAACTGATTGAATTATATTCTGTTAAGTCCAAAACACAAATATGTTTAAAAACAAAACAAAGCAACAACAAATGAAGGGGTAAAAAGTTGTTGTGTCGGTGGTAAAAACGGCGATTCGGTTGGGTGACAGGAAACAAAACACTTTCTTGTTTAGGTCTAAGGTAGTAAACGGAATTTACCGTGACTTTGGTGATTATTGTCAAACAAACGATTTGTCTACTTAAAAAAATCCACGTACAATTTACAATTAGGGATATGAATCGTGAGCGTAGCTACCTATTAGGCCAAAAGGTCCGGGCCTTCACATCATGTTCACATACATGGTTGAAAAATATAGTAACGAAATAATTGTGTATGAACATCATGTTCACTCCGAGTTGTGAGATTAAATCACAACGGTATCCCGAGAACAGTGGTACTCCGAGTTGTGAGCATGAACTACAACGGTATCCCGAGACCAGTGGTATTCCGAGTTGTGAGAATAAATAACAACGGTATCCCGAGACCAGGGATACTCCGAGTTGTGAGATTAAAATAAAATGAGCACAAAGATTTATAAGTTATGTTTTGTATATGTGTAGTCTGTATGTCTCTACTACAAGTTGTGTGTAAAACATATGTTCTTTTAGTTGAAGGTCACACTTTTTGGAACAAGGAAACTTCAGGGAGAAGTTGTCATTTTACAGTGACATTCCACGTTTAAATTTGTATATTATAAATCTTTGTGCATCGGGGGATATGGCTGTCTTTCAGACTACACTCGTGTTCATTTAATTTTAATCATACTTGCATAGTAGGTTGATATAAATGCAAGGTTGTTTCCTATTTTAATTCAGCTATGTTGGTCAAAGGGTCTTTGTGTTTTCTCTATTTTTAAAAGTCCTTTCAAAATTATCGCATATTTATTGCATACATAATTAACTAAGATGTATAGGTGTTCCGTGAACGGTATCGTTTTTGTACTTACGCCTGTAATTCTTCATTTTTGTCGTTTTTATCGGGTGAATCCATGGGCATGATCCCATTAGGATGCGATGTTGATTCGGCCAGGATATAATCAACGCATCAAGCACATCAAGCGCCGCAAGGATACGGTCACCCTTGTCACCGTGAAGTAGACCTTTCATTGTTTTAGTCTTAGTTTACCATAGGTTTTAATAAATTATTGGTGCAATATAATCACCGTTAAAGGGATAATGTCCGTAACTTTTAGCTTATAAAACACAAAAATAATTACGTTAACAAACCTAACACATCAACCATTATTGAATATTTAGCTAATAGAACCAATAGTTTGACGGAATTCAATAACGGTACAAAAAAAAAGAAGTCTTCGTGGGGTTGAACTACGGTGTCCGGTTGGGGCCAGATACAATGTCGCATTGTCGTGGATAACAATGCGACGCCCGACGACGCGACATCGCGATACGACAGTGCGACATTGCGATACGACAACTCGACAATGCGATACGACATCGCGACATTGCGATACGTACGGTGTCCGGTTGGGGCCAGATACAATGTCGCAGTGTCGTGGGCGACAATGCGACGCCCTACAACGCGACATCGCGACATCGCGATACGACAGTGCGCCATTGCGATACGACAACTCGACAATGCGATACGACATCGCGACTCTGCGGTACGACATCACGACAACGCGACATTATGTCGTATTGTCGTAATGTCGCCCACGTAATTTCGCGCGACATTTTCCTTATAATGTCGTCCGTCGCGCAGGACATTGTCGCCAACGACGCACGACATCGCGACGCTCGACATTTTGTTATAATGTCGCGATGTCGCCGGCGACGCACGACATTTTGCTTATAATGTCGCGATGTCGCGTTGACGGAACTACTTTTTCTTATAATGTCGCTCCGTTGCCGGCAACGCACGACATTTTGTTTATAATGCGTCGTAATGTCGCGTTGTCGTGCGCGACAATGCGACGCCCGACAACGCGACATCGCGATACGACATCACGACATTGCGATACGACATAACGACATAATTGTCGCGATGTCGTATCGCAATGTCGCGTTGTCGTATCGCAATGTCGCGATGTTGCGTTGTCGAGCGTCGCATTGTCGCCCACGACACTGCGACATTGTATCTGGCCCCAACCGGACACCGTATTTAACTCATAACACACACTAAAATTACCCTCGCGGGTTATAAAAGTTGAACGTCGCAATAGTCGCGCTCGCTCCTAACTGAGATATTACGTAAGACGTATTGTTAAGAAAACTTAATGGGCTAATGGATGTCACGTGATTAGCACAAACTGTAAATATTGTGGGCCCCACATTGTTTACAAATAATAAATAAAACTTTTCTCTTTTTTTTCCCATCACTACCGACTTACCTTGGTCAATGCGCATGTTTGCATGCATACATTTCACTGAATAAAAATCAGACAGTTATTTGGCTATGCTTAATATCTGCTTACTTACGGACAGTGTCCCTTTAATAATGTGAAAAACAATTTGGCATATACTTCTTATAATTAATAATAATAATTGAACAAATGGAAAGGAATGGAAACCGTGAGTTTTAAAACATCAAGATTGCAATGTCTACCTATTAACGTTTATTTATCTAAATGATGTATTGGGAACATTCTTAGTCTTTGTTGTAGTTGTAGTATATTACATATAGACAGGAATAGTATATTACATATAGACATGAATAGTATATTACATATAGACAGGAAAGCGGAAGTAGGAATGGGGTGAAAATCGGCATGCTTAAGCGGAATGACGCTTACTTACATGATATATAACCAGAACAGAACAGAACAGGTATTTTATTTCGACTTATACATATAGTAACTAATCATCAAAATATAATATACACATTTTCATTAAACACATGAATTAAATGTGTTACGTACAATAAATGCTTCTTTACAAACTTAGGTACATTATAATCTCTTTATTTTTCTTACTTTGCATCAATTCAATAAATTTAATAACACAAGGATTTCGAAAACAATACGCCTTAATAGAAAGTTTGCGAATATGTTCATAGACAGGACAAATTAAAATAAAATGGCATTCGTCTTCTATGTCATTATAATTACAGATATTACAATATCGCTGACCTCTATCAGTTCTGTTTTTGTGTGTATCTGCCGGTTATGACTCTGAGGAAATGCGAAGATAATCGTATTCTTGACATTGCCGTTCTTAGTTTAAATGACAATATATCTAGATAAGATTCATATTTAAAGACAGTCTTGAAATGTTTATATAACACTAGAACACGGTTATTTTCGATATCACTATACCACTTCTGTACAAAACAATCAATTACTCTTTGTTTGAATAATACATGAAATCAAATTAATACCATGGGACTCATTCCATACATAGTTAAATCCAAAATCATTTAAAAGGGTCTTAACATTACTTGCCCAATGCGTACCGCCTCTCTCACAATCCCGCAAAGATACTTCATATATAGTAGATATTAATATAGTGTTCGTACTTACAATCTTAATCCAATACTTAATTATTTTAAACATATCGTGATACATACAAGGGATATCTACATAACTCCCCATAGACTCCTGCATTACTAGTTGACGTTTTAACTTTCAACAAAAAAATTACAATTTTTTAAATGAATTCTTTCAATTTCTTCTGACTTTGTAAACCCTCTAATCTCTCCATAATTAATAATAGCCCCCAGAAATGCATAAAAAAGTTGACAACGTGTTTTAGGTTTGAAATTATACCTTTTTATATTTGCGATTAGGACATTTAACGCCTTTAAACCTTTCCCTGCAAGTGTTTCCTTTAGATTAAAAGTCCCAGTATAGTTAAAAACATTTCCTAAATAATTTAAATAATTTACCACGTCTAACTTCTTTCCATTATATACCCATGTTTCATTTCCCCTTAATCGGCCTCTTTTTCTAAACATTCGAAATATCGGAGAATGAATGACAGCCTCGCACGCACGATTTAATTTTCCTGTACACATCTTATACAACTCAACATTTTACCGAAAGAAAAATACGCGATAAAAGGTAAGGTATGGTTCGTTAAATCATTTTTTTTTGTTAAATTAAAAAAAGAGAGAAAACATACGAAGCCGAATATCTCATTTTCTTTTTTTTTTTGTTATACAATGTTTTATTTCATCATCCATTTGATACATTATACATGCACATATGGTATATAATAAATACTATTTAAACTACAGTTTATTTTTATGATGAAATAATTTTCTTGTTTACAGACGAAGGTTATTAAAAAGAGAGTTACCTCCGAGTTTTTGAAAGTATAGAAGAGTATATTTTAGTATGCAGTTGGTAATAGAATTATGTAAGGTTTGAAAGAAGAATATGGAGACTAAAAAGAAGAGAAGAGAATTCGGACAGAAAAGAAAGTTGCTTTGCTTCCCCTTTTGTTGTTTTTGGTATTGTATTATATCGTACTTTAATTAATACCAGTTTATTATTGGAAGTTTCGCCATTTAATATCATGGCTGTCTAATTTGTCGAGGTTCATCGCTATTTGCTTTTCTATTTCTATTTGTCTTAATAAATATTTCTTGAATTTGTTTGATTCGGGCAAGGATTTTAAACATTTGTTAATGAATATAAAATATTTCGCACTTAAAATAATGAAATTCTTCATATCTATAGCATGTTCTTGTCTTTGAATTCCGAAACAGACGGTTCTTAGATTGAAATCGATGTTTACGTTTAACGTATTTAACAATATGTGCAGCCCATTCCAAAATTGTTGAATATGCATACATTCCCAGAAAAGATGATTTAAGCTTTCTATGTTCATATTGCACCATTCGCATAGACTTGAGTGAACGATTTTGTATCTGAATAGCGATTTATTTGTGGGTATTATTCTCATTAAATATTTATATTGAAAGTTCCTTAATTTTATATTTATTGTCGATTTTATTGGTGTGATATAGACGTCTTTCCATTCTATATCTGTAAACATGTTTTCCCATTTTTTTTGTGGTTTTATTTCCAAGTCAGTTTCTGTATCTTTTTGTATCTGGACATTGTATAAGAATTTATTTGATTGTTTAGTATTAAGAAATTTATTTACGAAACTTTTATTTCTTTCTGCATTAATATCTTCATGTTTTATCTTTTCTTTCCATTCTTTAGGTATACTTGCTATTATCGAGGAGTATTTTAAAAAGTCTTTGTTTGGTATTTGATATAATTCGCTTATTTCCTGAAATGTATAAAACTCTTTTTTTCTATAGTCAAAAATTTGTTCTAATAGTTTAATTCCTCTTTCTACTTTCTAACCAATCATTGTAGAAGATAGTATGCCCACCTGCTTTGATATTCAAATTATTCCATATTATTTCTTGACTAACATTTTCGTTACATTTATTTTCTTTTATTTCATTCCATGCTAATATAATATCTCTATAAAAGTTGTCTTTTGGAAATAATTTAAGAATACATGCTTTATTTAAATTGCAATCTAATAAGAGCTGTCCTCCGACTTTGTTTAATTCTTTTGTGTAAAATATTTTCCATTTGCCGTTATTTTTATTATCTAGTATTCGTTTTATCCAGTTTGCTTTTAATGCATTATGAAATTTAGTTATGTCAATCATTTTTATTCCTCCATTTTCATAATCCTGAATAATTGTTTTCCTTTTTATTTTATCTGGTTTATTATCCCATAAAAATGAGAACATTACGTCGTTAATTTGTTTGATCTTTTCTTTTGGAGGGTTAGGCAGAACCGTTAGAGGATATATAATGTTTGGGAATGCAAAACATTTTATGACAGTAATTTTTCCTAGTAGCGTAAGTTTTCTGTGCTGCCAGCTTTTCAAACAATTTTTGAATTCTTCTACCTTCGGATCTAAATTTAAGGCTATTATATTGTTTCTATTTGTATGAAAATACATTCCTAGTGCTTTTGCCTGATCAGAACACCAATGAAATTTATTTTTTGGACAATATTTAAAATCCGAGTTTTTCAGTGAGCCTGCCTTTAACGCTGTACATTTGGAGTCATTTAATTTGAGTCCTGATATATTTGTAAAATTATTTATAACATCCATTAAGGTTTCAAAAGATTTCCTTGTTCCATCTGTGAGAAACGATGCATCATCTGCGAATAAAGTTTGTTTAATTTCTTGATCATTTATAACTATTCCTTTAATATTTTTGTTATCTGTTATTTCATAAGATAGAAGCTCAATACAAATAATGAATAAATATGGGGACAAGGGGCATCCTTGGCGAACACCGCGTTCTACTGGGAAAAAGTCAGAAATAAATCCGTTATTAATAATACAACTTTTAGCATCTGTATAAAACATTTTTACCCAATTTATCAGAGAGTCACCAAAATTAAAATGTTTCAAGCATTTAAGAATAAACTCTTGGTTCAAACTGTCGAACGCTTTTTCGAAATCTGAGAAAAATAACAATGCCGATTTATTGTAGTCTTCAACATGGTCTAATACTTCAAATAATAACCTTATATTCTCACCTATGTATCTACCTTTTATAAAACCAGTTTGTGAACTGTCTATTAATGATGGTAAAACCATTTTTATTCTGTTTGCTATGGATTTTGTAGCTATCTTATAATCGACATTTAAGAGACTGATTGGACGCCAATTTTCTATATAAGCCGTATCTTTCCCTGGTTTAGGTAGAAGAGTTATAATGCTTTGTTTTTGTAATTCTGTCATGTTATTAATTTGCAGAGAGTAATTAAGTGATTTTAAGAGATATAATTTGATGTCGTTCCAAAATATTTTATAAAACTCGGTTGTGATGCCATCCGATCCTGGACTTTTCTTATTGCTCATTTGTTTAAGAGCTATAGCACTTTCATATTCAGTTAGTAGCCCATTACATTTAATCTTATCTGTTTCATTCAGAGTGTTCATTGATTTATTATAAGTGTCGTACTTAGAGGATGTTGTTTCTCTTTTTTTGTAAAGATTACAATAGAAATCGGTTTGTGCGCCTCGTATTTCCTTTTGATTCATAATTAGTTTATTATTTACGATTAATTTTGATACTGATTTTCTCTCTGCCTTCTTTTTTTCTAAATTTGAAAAGTATTTTGTATTTTTTTCACTTTGTTCTATAATTTGTGCTTTTGAACGTATTATTATTCCTTTTACTTTTGTATCTATCAGTTCATTCATTTCTTGTTTTTTATTCTCTAATTCAATTTTTGTATTTTCTATATCATTATCATTTAGTACTATTTGAAATTTATGTTCTATGTTCTGTATATCTAATATCAATTTACTCTCTTTTTCGCGATCTAATCTTTTTTTTGTTGTAGCATATTTTATTGTTTCGTTTCTAATTGTGCCTTTAAGTATTTTCCATAAAGTGTTCGGGTTTGAATCTTTGTTTATTTCTGCAATTTGTTGAATATTATTTCTTATGACACTTTGGTATTCAGTTTTTAATAAAAGACTGTTATTTATTTTAAAGTATCCAGGTCCTTTAATTATTTTTACAAAGTCAAAGCTTATGATAGTAATGGAGTGATCCGATTTATAACCGGGTTTTATAACACTTTTATTTGAATAATTTACCAGATTATCAGATATTAAAAAGAAGTCTAACCTACTAAATATTGGTGGTTTAGTATTTGAATGCCATGTATATTGAAGTTTTTTTGGGTTAAAAAGTCTCCAAATATCTACAAGATTGTTTGTATTTACAATTGAGTTAATTTTTTCCCTACATTTTTTATGCTTGTCTTGTCTGCCATTTTTTTTATCCAGTGTTATGTCTAAAACTGTATTGAAATCGCCGCCAAGTATAAAGGAATTTTCGTCATTTTGTAAAATAAAGGTTTCTAATTTTTCAAAGAAAGATGCTTCGTCTACGTTCGGGCCGTATATGTTTATTAATGTTAATTCTTTGTCGTCAACACTTATTTCCAAAGCTTGAATTCTACCACTAACTACGTCCGTATATTTTATAAGGTTGAATCGAAATGTTGGATTTATTAATATACAGATGCCTTCTTTATTTGTATTATTACCACTAAAATATGCTTCCCCTCCCCATTCCTTCTTCCAAATAGCTTCATCTTCCTTAGTTAAATGTGTCTCTTGTAAAAAACTGATCGCATATGATTGTGATTTAAGCCAACTAAACATTTGATCTCGCTTGCTTTTACTTCCCAGCCCTCTCACATTAAACGAACATATAGTTGTATCCATTACTATCTTTGTATATGTTTTCTAACTTAAAGGGAAAGCAAAGGGTAGAGTACATGGAGGATGAAAGCGGAAACGTCATTTAACACAGTTCGATGTTACATACAAATAATAAGCAAGAAAAGTCGCCGCCCTATCGACGTAAATTATTCCTGTTCCGTTAAAAGGCCTCTATTATGTACAATTATTAATATAGATATATATACACTCGCACACCAAACAGTTGGTATGATTTATTTTTTTCACTCAGCATAACTTTAACGTCAATAGAGATCGTAATTTTATACATCTATATATTTACCACACGCCATTAAAGAAGTGTGATGTTTTTTTCTCTCACACAGCATGAGCACCCTTAAGAACTATTATAAACATTAAATAACAATTAGTAATCTGTTGCGAAGGTATTCATACACACCAAAAAAACAACAACGTAGTATGTCTTCTTTCTCACACAGCATATAAAACACAAATACACAAAAAGACAAAACAACGGACACGTGAACAATATGCATACTACTTAACTATAACGGAAGTACTCTTGAATAGACTCTATGTATATATTTTATAGAAACATCTTGTTAACCACAGTCATATACATTAAACAATGATTCTACTATTACGAATGTACTCGTGGGTGTATTCTATGTACATATCGTTACAGAAGAACACTACATACTTTTATCTTTACCACTAATTTAACTTTACAACAATATTCATGAAGACCAAAAAAGTGAAAAAACATGACAAAACATATAGCCAGCACCATCATTTATTTATATTAAAAAAAAAATCTGATTTATGACATTTAACTTGTCCCTTACTTTGAAAAACATGATATATCGATCGTTTCACATGCGCTCACCATATGGCCGTATTTGTGCACCATATATATATTGGCCAACACTGTATATCAAAAATGACAATGGAAGATGATATCATTGACAGGTAGCAAGCGTTTTTTTTTTTAATACCCCTGTCCATGGTGTTACATTGTTCATTGTATATATAATGAATCACTATGCGCTTATATAATATCTCATTTTCATGGCATTGTAACTTCTCCAAAGTCAGTGAACATCGATGTTTTGATCAAATAAGGTGCGATAATTGGGGGATAAGATCCTGCAGGACTCGCGTCGATCAGATACGGCTGATGTGTTGGGATCCTTCCTATCAAATCAGTCCTTTGATACAGTGTGTGACGGTGCAAGCGATGTACTGTCTATGGATCAGGCAATAATTTAATTTTGCCTGTTTGGCATTTAACGTCATTTTTCAGCACATATTAGGCTATATATGACGGTCTGCTTTGTGTGGTGGCGGAAGACCACCCATTTATTCTTGGGTAGAACCAGTACTGTATGCCTCCCGCCATCCGTAAGAATCGACACTTTCTCACTCACAAATTTAGCTCCCAGTGGGATTCGAACCCGCGGTGAGAGGCGAGAAGGTTTACAACGAAATGTCGTTAATCCTCGACCACGGATTCGCTTTTCGGCCAATAAAGTGCAGGTCAGTGCGTTACAAAAAGTCTCTTAAAAAAGTCTTTCAATATCGGAACCAACCGTATTTAAAAAGGTTGGGGTTATTTTATAATGAATACACCAACTGAATATACCAACAAAACACCTGGAGGGAAACTGAATCATTTGAGTCTGATCGACTAAATCATAATTGATCCAGTTATGTGTGATGCTAGCATCAGCCTCTGGCGTCCCTGACCCAGATATGACATTTTCTAGAAAATATAAATCGCATGTGAATATGATTCATGTCCTTAGGGGCGCCTACCTAAAACACACACTAATGAATGAGAACACATTATAATGAGTGTAATAATATTGATCACGGAGATTCATCGACAGAGCGGCAGATGTTGAATTGCACTTAACCAGTTCTGCGTATTTGTGTCAGATATCACTGGTTTGTACAACAAAACAAAGCAAATACTATTATAAACAAACTGTAACAATAATAGTACTATAATCACTTTCTATTTCCCCATTGGTTAACGACTCTGTGCCATAGCCATTTGTCCCATTGATAAACACGGCGTTATAACGACTTTAATCCTTGGTAAACACGGCTCCATAAAGACTTTCCCCACTGGTAAACACGGCGCTATAACGACATTCCCCATCGGTAAACACGGCGCTATAACGACTGTCCCATCGGTAAACACGCCGCCATAACGAATTTCCCCATCGTTAAACACGGTGCCATAACGACTTTTCCCATTGGTAAACACGGCGCCATAACGACATTGTGCCATAACGAATTCCCTCCCCCTTTGGTAAACACAGCGTTATAACGACTTTAACCCTTGGCAAACACGGCGCCATAACGACTATCCCCATTGGTAAACACGGCTCTATAATGACTTTTCCCAGTAAACACTGCGCCATAACGACTTTTCCCATTGGTAAACACGGCGCCATAACGAATTTCTCCAGTGCTAAACACGGCGCCATAACGACTTTCCCCCTTGGTAAACACGGCGCCATAACGACTTCCCTCATTTGGTTAACACGGCTCCATAACGACTTCACCATTGGTAAACACCCAGCCACAATGACTTCCCCCGTTGGTATAGCACAGCCCCAAAATAACTTCTCGCATTGGATAAACAGAGCGCAATACTGACATCCCGCATTGGTAGCTCCATAATAATTTTCCTGCATTGGTAAACACATGTAGCCTTTGTAATGTTCAGTAGTTGATAAACAAAGCACCTTCATGACTTTTCCATCGACAAACATAGCGCCATAATGATTTCCTCCAGTATGCAGCCATATTGACTCCCCTCGGTATGCAGCCATAATGACTTCCCCCAGAATGCATACAGGAACGTGCTCTTCGTTAGTAGATATCTTAATAAATGTCACGTGGTTTTGTCACCGTGATTATAACTAATGTAATAAAGCGTCAATATTTTATTTTAGGAAAATGTGATTAAGAAAATGCTTATATTTTTGCGACCGTTTTGCATTATATATGTGGGAATCTATCAGAGAAGAATTGAGGCCACTGCCTTCTATAAGGCCTAAAACATCTAGAGTTTGCAGTAACTCTGTTATATCAGCAGTTATGAAGTCCATGCCTAATTGTACAAGAGGTTTGGATCCAGAAAATGTATCATATATGTCTTGGTGGGATATAACCTATATATTGTGTCGCGTTTCCGTAAAAACAAAACAAACAAAACAAAACAAACCAAAAAATAGCAAACGAACAAACAAACAAAAAACACACACAAAAAACAACAACAAACACATTCAAATCAGTCACATCTTTGACACATATAGCCAGAATAACACCAAACTCTCATTTACAGCTACAGACCCTGTATTTAAATGTAGGCGTGTCTTTATTTGTAACTTCATGTTTACCAGCTCATAGCGAAATCGGGTATTAAGCGATCAAATCTAACGCATTACATCATTTACTTTATATAGACACCGAGCATTTCACATCGCAAAAAAAAGAAGAGATGGCTCCATTATTCCGCACATGTCAATAAACATTGCTCCATCATCCCGCACATGTCAATAAACATTGCTCCATCATCCCGCACATGTCAATAAACACTGCTCCATCATCCCGCACATGTCAATAAACATGGCTCCATCATCCCGCACATGTCAATAAACATTGCTCCATCATCCCGCACATGTCAATAAACATGCGCGCGGCGTATACTACTATTCATTGTCAATTTAACTCAAATTCCGTTTCAAAACTTTTAATCTCGATTTATTATTTGGCAGATTGTAAGTTTGTGCACGTATATATTCTGTAGTTATTGCGTAACGACAACTGTTAGAAATGCTACAACATACCAACAAGAGTCCGTGTTGTAGTGGTAAATCCGCCATGTTACAAATAAAACGACAAGGTTCCTGGTTCAAATCCCTTTCCGGGCAACTCTTTACCCGTTTCAAAGGCTAGGTAAAATGAGATATTTTACGCATCGATTTCTGGCTTATATACTGACTTTTTGGACGTTCGTCGAATTGAACAACTTCTCCCGTGACTTATTCATATTCATGAGTTAGTGTATCAATTTAAGTAAAGCGTCTGTAGCTTTAAGTATACGACTAAGTATACGACTATAGTTCTCCGGTCATAGGCTTAAAGCTACACAGTTCCTATAAAACAACTCCTTTTAACGACAACAAACAGTGAAAACAGTAGCTAATGTTGTTAACCTGGGAATGCAGGTTTTACCTTTTTGGATATACTAGTATACAGGATTTGTCCGCGCGCTTTAAAAGCAGGAGGTGGCAATCGTTTCAGTAATTACGAAACTTAGTCGATGTCGCTTCACCTGGAATACGGTGAAGGACAAAGGACATGTATTATACAGGAAAATGGTTAAGTATGGACCATAAAAATGAAACCACAAGTCGAAACCCTATACTGTATCCTATACACATATATTGCGCTGGTGTGCTTTACATTATTAAATATAGACTGTGTAGCTTTTTTAAAGGTGTGCTCATTGACCCAAAACTTATACACTTTTCTGACGTTGAAAATCACCGTAGAGCTATGCATCCATACGTCCGAAAAGTAGTACTGTATGCGGAACGATTCCGTCCGCTATTTTAGTAAGGTTTTTGAAGACAAAACGCAGTGTCAGCATAAACAACCACCGTTTTTCAATTGAATAAACCTTCATAACCATTAACCATACTTCCAAGCATACAACTCTCCAAATGCAACAAATTATACCGTCAACAAAGCACTGGAAGTTCAAGAGCTAGTATAAAAACAACGATATCGGCGTGATATCAGGTTATCAAGGTTAATTCAAATGAAATACGTAACGAAAGGTAAAAAATCAAAAGCATAGTCTAATTACTTGAAGATTCTGAATCCGGGCAGTACAGCGTAGGGAAGAAATCAGAAGTCAAAAGTGGGCCGTGTGACCGGGGCTAGGTTACGGCACCGAAATAACAGAATGTTCCGTATCTCGAATGGCTGGATGCATAGCACTTTCACAGGTACAGAATACGTAGTCAATGCATAGATCAAACATATATCTGACCATGCCAGTTGACCAATTAAAACAACATGAGGTATTTATCCCGTTACATAAAGCACATGCTGTCGCACAAACAAACATTTTATACAATAGAACACTCAAGGTAATTTTTGTGGCCAAAATTGAGCTTGGACAATGGTGGGCGGCGTTTATCGATGTGTACGGATCTATGTATACTCTTCCAGATGTATGTGTATATTTTTCTGTCAATATACTCCGACATCAACAATAGGGCGGAGATATCTCAGTAATGGCGACATGTTAATTATTTCGGATGACGGGAGAAATATAGTAATGGTACTAGGAAAACTTGGGTGGTCTACCACACAAAAAATGAGAAGAACTATATGGCATAACATGTGCTAAAAATGACGTAAAACACGTTCAATTCAATTCTATATTGTAAGTAAGTACATTTTCGGATCAGTGACCTCTCTTTGGATTGGGTATTTACATTGAACCTCATATATACAATACATTGTCGTTTATGAAATGAAAACGGGGGAAGAGAGAAGACTTAAATGCAACTAAACAACGGTTTAATGTCGGTTTCAATTCAGGAAGGGTAAACATGTATGCATAACCTTAATTAAGCCTGCTGGAAACTTACTAAATAAGGCATAATTCGTATGCGAATTCTGTTAAGACAATTGATTAATTTGAAGTACTTACCATGCACCGAAGGAAGAAAAATATCCTAAGAATATCAAAGTTGAAAACAAAATGTTTCCGAAGCGCATTGCTGTATCACGTTTCCATAAATATGGGATTAAAGCAACATCAGCTACTGAACGTGTCGACTCCGTACCACCTGTTGCCGCGACAAGGTATATATAACACGATTCAGTTTCCGATAGTCTCTATGGGCGTTTTCCTACCTAGCAACTAGTGACGGGGATAAAGAGAAATATTTATTTTCCAGGTCGGATATTGATTAATTAGTGATGAGTCAAGATTGAAATATGTACGATACATGCTTTTCTAATTAGCAATCGCTACTTTATTAATGAAGTCGATACCTGATTAGAGTGATTCAAAGAATGTTTCTGGGTTTTTTAGTGTTTAAGTCTTAGGAATGTTTCATAATGGGAATTGTTATTGTAAATCTATATGAGATGAGTTGAATCAGTATGACATCAGATTGCAACACGCGCTATTACACACACAATCTCACACAATGACTTTCTACTTTATAAAATTAGCTACTTCCTCGTGGATTCACTCGCAAGTGATGCACGTGCGAATCATCGGTTTGTTATTATTGCAGCCGGCAAAAAGGTAGAAGGTTAAAAAAAATATACAAGTACACGTGCATATTTTGTCATCTATATGTTCTGCTGACACTCATATACATATATACTCGCCGTCATAAGAAAGTATCCACTTCTAAATATTGATATACAAATACCATGAGAACCAATAATTACAATTTTTCGTATTATTATATTAGATACAACATTTACAAACATATTTTAATATGCACTGATTTTAAGACTTTGTCAACTCGCACGGAGCGCACGTGCACAATGGGGCTTATTTGGATTACCTCTAGCTATATAGCACGTTGCAATGTTCTTAGTGTTTTAGTGTATATTGCAAGGATAATAAAGAAAAACGCCATAGTTTGTTTTCAATATTTCATAAAAATGGGACGTTTAAATGACGCTCAACGTAATCAAGCAGTGGGCATGTTTGAAGGGGGTATGTCATATCGGGAGGTGGCACGTCGAATGAACTGCACACACAGAACAATTCAACAGCTAGTTGAACGGAACAATGTAACAGGTTCAGTGAGCGACAGACAACGTTCTGGACGTCCTAGAATCATGTCACCTCAACAGGATCGTCATGTATTGCTCTCATAACTGCGGAATCGCTTTCACACGTCAGTGCAACTTGCTCGAGAGACTATAAGTATACATGGTCGACGTGTCAGCGAGTCAACCATACGTCGCCGCTTTCGAGAACGTGGCCTCCATAGCCATAACGCTTCAAGAGGTAACATGTTGACACCCGAACGCCGTAGAAATCGTGTTGTTTGGTGTCGTCAACATTCACGATGGACACAACGTCAATGGCAGATTGTTCTGTTTACAGACGAGACTCGTTTCTGCTTGGATATGCCTGACGGACGTGCTAAAGTATGTAGACGTCGCGGTGAGCGTTACGCTGATTGCTGTGTTTGTCAGGCGCCGTATGGTTGACTCGCTGACACGTCGACCATGTATACTTATAGTCTCTCGAGAAAGTTGCACTGACGTGCGAAAGCGATTCCGCAGTTGTGAGAGCAATACATGACGATCCTGTTGAGGTGACGTGATTCTAGGACGTCCAGAACGTTGTCTGTCGCTCACTGAACCTGTTACATTGTTCCGTTCAACTAGCTGTTGAATTGTTCTGTGTGTGCAGTTCATTCGACGTGCCACCTCCCGATATGACATACCCCCTTCAATCATGCCCACTGCTTGATTACGTTGAGCGTCATTTAAACGTCCCATTTTTATGAAATATTGAAAACAAACTATGGCGGTTTTCTTTATTATCCTTGCAATATACACTAAAACACTAAGAACATTGCAACGTGCTATATAGCTAGAGGTAATCCAAATAAGCCCCATTGTGCACGTGCGCTCCGTGCGAGTTGACAAAGCCTTAAAATCAGTGCATATTAAAACATGTTTGTAAATGTTGTATCTAATATAATAATACGAAAAATTGTGATTATTGGTTCTCATGGTATTTGTATATCAAAATTTAGAAGTGGATACTTTCTTATGACGGCGAGTATATTAATAACTACATATTCCGGAGAAAAGAAAAGATTTTGTTCTGTATCAGACAATTGTTTCCTGTTTTATACAACTAACCAACACTGTCTCCATTACTTACCCATACCAAACTTTCTCATATTGTATTACCAGTCATGTTGTACTATACAACTAACCAACACTGTCCCCATTACTTACCCATACCAAACTTTCTCATATTGTATTACCAGTCATGTTGTACTATACAACTAACCAACACTGTCTCCATTACTTACCCATACCAAACTTTCTCATATTGTATTACCAATCATGTTGTACTGTACAACTAACCAACACTGTCTCCATTACTTACCCATACCAAACGTTCTCATATTGTATTACCAATCATGTTGTACTATACAACTAACCAACACTGTCTCCATTACTTACCCATACCAAACTTTCTCAAATTGTATTACCAATCATGTTGTACTATACAACTAACCAACACTGTCTCCATTACTTACCCATACCAAACGTTCTCATATTGTATTACCAATCATGTTGTACTATACAACTAACCAACACTGTCCCCATTACTTACCCATACCAAACTTTCTCATATTGTATTACCAGTCATGTTGTTCTATATAACTAACCAACACTGTCTCCATTACTTACCCATACCAAACTTTCTCATATTGTATTACCAGTCATGTTGTACTATACAACTAACCAACACTGTCTCCATTACTTACCCATACCAAACGTTCTCATAATGTATTACCAATCATTTTGTACTATACAACTAACCAACACTGTCTCCATTACTTACCCATACCAAACTTTCTCTTATTGTATTACCAATCATGTTGTACTATACAACTAACCAACACTGTCCCCATTACTTACCCATACCAAACGTTGTCATATTGTATTACCAATCATGTTGTACTATACAACTAACCAACACTGTCTCCATTACTTACCCATACCAAACTTTCTCATATCATATTACCAGTCATGTTGTACTATATAACTAACCAACACTGTCTCCATTACTTACCCATACCAAACGTTCTCATATTGTATTACCAGTCATGTAGTACTATACAACTAACCAACACTGTCCCCATTACTTACCCATACCAAACTTTCTCATATTGTATTACCAATCATGTTGTACTATACAACTAACCAACACTGTCTCCATTACTTACCCATACCAAACTTTCTCATATCGTATTACCAGTCATGTAGTACTATACAACTAACCAACACTGTCTCCATTACTTACCCATACCAAACTTTCTCATATTGTATTACCAATCATGTTGTACTATATAACTAACCAACACTGTCTCCATTACTTACCCATACCAAACTTTCTCATATTGTATTACCAGTCATGTTGTTCTATATAACTAACCAACACTGTCTCCATTACTTACCCATACCAAACTTTCTCATATTGTATTACCAATCATGTTGTACTATACAACTAACCAACACTGTCCCCATTACTTACCCATACCAAACTTTCTCATATTGTATTACCAGTCATGTTGTACTGTACAACTAACCAACACTGTCTCCATTACTTACCCATACCAAACTTTCTCATATTGTATTATCAATCATGTTGTACTATACAACTAACCAACACTGTCCCCATTACTTACCCATACCAAACTTTCTCATATTGTATTACCAGTCATGTTGTACTATACAACTAACCAACACTGTCCCCATTACTTACCCATACCAAACTTTCTCATATTGTATTACCAGTCATGTTGTACTATACAACTAACCAACACTGTCCCCATTACTTACCCATACCAAACGTTCTCATATTGTATTACCAATCATGTTGTACTGTACAACTAACCAACACTGTCCCCATTACTTACCCATACCAAACGTTCTCATATTGTATTACCAGTCATGTTGTACTATATAACTAACCAACACTGTCCCCATTACTTACCCATACCAAACTGTCTCATATTGTATTACCAATCATGTTGTACTATATAACCTGATTTGAAAGTTTATGTTGTTGTTGTTGATAGTGTGGTTAATGGATATCTCTTAAAAAAACTAATATACCCAATCTTTACAATTAAAGTCACCTCCGTGCACAGGCTCCAATATTTTCCAGAAATGGAGCGATACCCCCGTGTCTAGTCAGGCAACACTCGGGCTAGTATATTAATGGTTTGCGAAAAAGATCGCTAAACACGATCGCAAAACAAGCTACAGGTCAGATTTAGTAAGATGTTACTGGAACAGATATAGCTACGGGAAGATGACTGCAACTGTAACACGTGAACGAGGTTTTGCTAATGGGAACTGAACAAGATGCAAACCTTGATATCCCAGGGAAACTGAACAAGATACAAACATTGATATCACAGGGAAACTGAACAAGATGCAAACATTGATATCACAAGGAAACTGAACAAGACGCAAACATTGATTTCCCAGGGAAACTGAACAAGATGCAAAACATTGATTACCCAGGGAAACTGAACAATATGCAAACATTGATATCCCAGGGAAACTGAACAAGATGCAAACACTGATATCCCAGGGAAACTGAACAAGATGCAAAACATTGATTACCCAGGGAAACTGAACAATATACAAACATTGATTACCCAGGGAAACTGAACAAAATGCAAACATTGATATCCCAGGGAAACTGAACAAGATGCAAACACTGATATCCCAGGGAAACTGAACAAGATGCAAACAGTGATATCCCAGGGAAACTGAACAAGAGGAAACTGAACACGATGCAAACATTGATATCCCAGGAAAACTGAACAAGATGCAAACATTGATATCCCAGGGAAACTGAACAAGATGCAAAACATTGATATCCCAGAGAAACTGAACAAGATGCAAACATTGATATCCCAGGGAAACTGAACAAGTTGCAAAACATTGATATCCCAGGAAAACTGAAAAAGATGCAAACATTGATATCCCAGGAAAACTGAACAAGATGCAAAACATTGATATCCCAGGAAAACTGAACAAGATGCAGACATTGATATCCCAGGGAAACTGAACAAGATGCAAACATTGATATCCCAGGAAACCAGGGAAACTGAACAAGATGCAAAACATTGATATCCCAGGGAAACTGAACAAGATGCAGACATTGATATCCCAGGGAAACTGAACAAGATGCAAACATTGATATACCAGGAAACCAGGGAAACTGAACAAGATGCAAAACATTGATATCCCAGGGAACGCCATATTTTTGATTTAATGACAGAAAGAAGAAATATTGTGTATTCTATATTTTTGGTGATGTTTTCCTTGAAGTGCTCACAACTGACTGGAATTTCAACTGGGGTTATCTACTCTTTTTTATAACTCTTTTTTTTCTTTCTTTCTTTCTCTCTCTCTCTCTTTATTTCTCTACCTTTTTTCCTGCTGTATATTGTGTTCACCCATTCAGCCGTTTTTCTCTCCCAATGTATTTGCCCTTGTATTGTATTACACTCAGCCATATACATTCGAAATTTCAAAATGTTTACTGGGAAGGGTTTAAACTAATGTTGGTAGAACTTGTTATCCGACACATTTGTCATTATAATATTTGTGTCGTATATCGTATATATGTTGATATTACTCTATATGTAAAATAGTGGCAATAGAATATGTTTCAATCAAAGAAATAGCTTCCAAGAAACACTGATACCATATATTGATACAAGCTGCAATCCAAGAAACACTGATACCATATACTGATACAAGCTGCAATTTCATTTAATATCTTAATCTATTCTCTTGAATCAAACAATTAAAACTAGAACTATCACTGAAGGTGATCAATACCCTCGCAAACAATTCTTTAGTAAACAACGGCAATAATGTGCATGGTTTTGAGTGAGCAGCACCAAAACTGTGTAGATAAATAGGTCTAGTATTCCACCCCTAACCATTTGACGGAAACCATATTGGGTTAGGAACGTTCAATCCTTGCTACTCGACTTGATTTTCGCATGTCTACATTGCAGTCTCCAATACCATACCATCTACAACCACAGATGAAATTGTATTATTTTGCAAGAATTAGATGATTTGAATGATGCCATTTAACAATATAATTTTTAAACTGAACTTGAATGCACAATTGTTTAGTAAGATAAATGGCAATCACTCTGCATAGCATTGACTGAGCCCCACCAAAATTGTGTCATTCACATGTACACTTCATGCTTATCATGTACACAAAGTTTCAATTCAATATCTTCAAGACTGTAAAAGTAGTTTCCCTCCATAAGATTGCATATGCTGAATATAGCAATGTTGACTAAGCAAAAGAGTTATAATTGTAGTATTTTGCAAAATACCAATTGCAGATGATTTGAATGGTGCCATATACCGGTAACAATATAAATTTTAAACTGAACTGGAATGCACACATTTTTTTTAGTTGGATAAAGGGCAATAACTCTGCACGGCATTGACTGAGCTGCACCAAAATTGTGTGAGGCACATATACACTTCATGTTTATCACTTACACAAAGTTGCAATTGAATATCTTCAAAACTGAACTGTTGTGTTATTGTGGTTGTTTTTGTTGTTGTTGTCACTGTGTTATTGTGGTGGTGGTTGTTGTTATTGTGTTGTTATTATTGTGGTTGTTATGATTGTTGTCTTCTTGGTGTTGTGTTGTTATGGTTGTTGTATTGTTATTATTGTTGTTATTGTGGTTGTTGTGTCGTCGTGTTGTTATTATTGTGTTATTGTGCTGTTGTTGTTGTTGTGTTATTATTGTTTCATAAAAATCAGTTATTGGATCTTTGTATACAGTGTTATCCGCTGAGTGAAATTGATGATTCCTAATATTGCAACTTCTAGTTGTCAAGGATACAAGTTAACGAGATGCCAACAACTGTGTGATTTCAATAGTGTTAGTCCTGGAATAGTCGAGCTAACAAGGCTTAAGGACTATTGGTCAGCCATCTTTGAAAAGAAAATCTAAAATGGATGAGGTATGGTTAATTGAAATTTTCATCCAAATGCATATTATAGGCATGAACAATGTCAATGATATATTAGATGACATGAATTCAACACTATTGATGTGCACATAATATCAGAAACAATATTTATTTGGCAGAAATAGTGCCCTTTATATTCGAAAAGTTTAGTACAATTTTACTCGAAGATGTTTTGTCTTTTATGTTAAATAAATGTGTCCATAGAATTGTCCATTTATCTAAAAATGGCACACGAGACATCATTTCTAAATAAAGTAAGCAATGTTATTACATCATCCAAAATTCGAAGTACACCATTGTTAAATATGAAGATTTTCTTTATACGCCATGTGCCGTCAACACACACCTGATACACATGAAAAGGATGCACGTGAATTGTAAATTGAATTGAAACCTGCGGTATGGTGAAACATTCGGATGTACAAATCATTTCATCGTATTCATATGTTATTTAGTTTGTGCTGTTTTTATTCAAATATAATAATAAATACTCCTTTTGCCATGTTTCTATTCACAACTGTCACTCAATCCAAAAATATAGTTGCCATTTATAATAGTTTGACAATTAAAACCCGTCCTTGCCACCATACTATAGCATTGAGATTATTTTGAAAGTACATGGCATTGAAAGAACAGCTTGTTTTTTATTTACAACGATTGACTTTGAAATTTGGATGATGTGATGTTGTATTTAATTTAGAAATGATGTCTCGTGTGCCATTTTTTTTAGATAAATGGACAATTCTATGGACAAATTCTATAACATAAAAAACAAAACATCTTCGAGTAAAATTGTACTACACTTTTCAAATATAAAGGGAACTATTTCTGCCAAATAAATATTGTTTCTGATATTATGTGCACATCAATAGTGTTGAATTACTGTCATCTATTATATCATTGACATTGTTCATGCCTATAATATGCATCTGGATGAAAATTTCAATTAACCATAACCCATCCATTTTGGATTTTCTTTTCAAAGATGACCGACCAATAAATAGTCCTTAAGGTGTTAAAAAGTAAAACAACAAAGAAGTTAATGCTTACAATTTAATATTGAAAATACACATGAAATGATATGAATGGCATTTATGACAATGTTTGTTTGCTTGAATGGTGTTTTACGTCATTTTTGGCACATTTTAGGCCATATATGACGGTCATTTTTTTGTGGTAGAGGCAGACCACCCCATTATTCCTGGGTAGAACCAGTACTGTATACCTCCCCCCATTCTTGGTAGAACCAGTACTGTATACCTCCCGCCATCCGCAAGAATCGACACATTCTCACAAGTTGAGCTCCCTGTGGGATTCAAACTGCAGCGCTGAGAGGTGAAAAGGTTTACAACGCAAAGTTGTTAACCCCCTCGACCATGGACAAATAACAGTACGGAATATTCACAATATGACAAATAACAGTTTTGGAATAGTCATAACTTGGATACCTGAACTTTTACGTATTTGTTTAAAGAAACTAACCTGCCAAATTACACTACAAAACCATTTATCAACTCTATCCAGGTGTTCCGGTCATATAATAAGGTATATGAGCCAATTAAAAGTATAGGTTTATTCACAGGTTCTAAAAATATCCGTACTGAATATGCTTAAAATGAAATTCGACACTCCTATTTTGGGGTTTGGCCTGGCTGATTAAAGCCGTTTATACCGTGTCTATAGAGTTTGGATTCCGAAAATATTTAAGTTATATATATATCTTGTCATCAGAAGTTTAGAAACGGTGTACACATGTTGTAAAATTTCACTGTTGCTGGCAGGATAGCTGCTTTAAATAATGAATATTGATTGAATAAAAAATGAATGCTCTCCAATAATAGTGAAATATGATTTTTCATTCTTTGAAATTCTTCAAATATGAGTAAAGTTTACACTGAAACCAGATGCAATATATTGTAATCAGAGATTCGTTCACAATAACAGTATCAACGCCCACATAACAGGTATAACAAAAGCAAATAACATTTAACATGGCCAGTAATTATGGCATTTAGTCTCTTCTACCATCCAGTCTCTTCTACAACACTACCGCCTAGCGAAGTGACACTCCACCAAACGGAATTACAACATTCGAGGGCAGTAGTGTAGACTGACACAGAACTCCCAACATTCGAGGGCAGTAGTGTAGACTGACACAGAACTCCCAACATTCGAGGGCAGTAGTGTAGACTGACACAGAACTCCCAACATTCGAGGGCAGTAGTGTAGACTGACTCAGAACTCCACCAAACGTAATTACAACATTCGAGGGCAGTAGTGTAGACTGACTCAGAACTCCACCAAACGTAATAACAACATTCGAGGGCAGTAGTGTAGACGGACTCAGAACTCCCAACATTCGAGGGCAGTAGTGTAGACTGACACAGAACTCCCAACATTCGAGGGCAGTAGTGTAGACTGACACAGAACTCCCAACATTCGAGGGCAGTAGTGTAGACTGACACAGAACTCCCAACATTCGAGGGCAGTAGTGTAGACTGACACAGAACTCCCAACATTCGAGGGCAGTAGTGTAGACTGACTCAGAACTCCACCAAACGTAATTACAACATTCGAGGGCAGTAGTGTAGACTGACTCAAACTCCACCAAACGTAATAACAACATTCGAGGGCAGTAGTGTAGACGGACTCAGAACTTCAAGGTACATCCTGCCACCAGATGAAATGTTGAACACACCTCTGTTAACTGCACCAACCCTGGGGTTAATACTTAAATAGCTTGAAACTTGCCGTTAACAAAAACATCTCCCTGTACCTTATCTGTTTTTATTATTACAAATAATACGTCACTCGTGCAACCCCTCACCTAGAAAACGTGTTCATTCATTTGTAACCAGAAATAATTATTTGTGTCAAACTTCAAAACTGTAACAATTTGTTCGCCATGTTTTTAGTGTTACCATGCCATTATCTAAATGAGGTATTTACAAATGGTTTAATGTTTCACACACATTGGGAGACAGCTGTAGCCTATGAATTACTTCCCCTTTTAAACCCGTCAGTACTCTCCCCTGTCTGGTATTTGATCTCCTTTGTTTGTATCATTACATTATAAATATTCAATTATTGCTTGCAAAAAACATGAAAATTCAGAACAAAGTTCTTATATTTTTTTTACCTGAATGGGTATTTGTCTTTGTATATATTTAAATGCAATAACAGAAACATTTTATAAAACTTTAACTTTTCAAAAACAGAATGTGCATACCGATACAGCAAACAACAACAAAAACAGAGGGGAACCAAATGTTATAGGGGAGACAAGCCACTGCTGTTCCACATTCAGCAAGTGTGCGATAACCAATTCAGCTGCAATTTGAATGACAACATGAAAATGAAAATATGCAAGTATTATATGCGTACAATTGATTTAACATGGAAGAATATGATATATGAAATGAAAGCATGATCTGAAATGAAATGACATGAAAATAGCACTGTCAGAGATATATGGACAAAATAAAGTGCTTTTTACTCTTCAAAACAAATGTTCACCCTCAAAAATACAACATCGCCATGAACAAAATAGTAAAGTTTCAACAATTCATTAAAAATGGAGAGATAAATGGTCATAAAAAACAAATTAATTTTTACATGCATGGGGATGTTTCCAGTTGACACCAATTCCCCTCCCTACCCCTTCCGCTTCCCCTTCCCCACCCTACCCCTCAAGGAAAATTGGACACATAACAAGTGTGATGCTTTATATTAACAATCAAGCAAATATTTATTGTCCTACTGAACTATGGATGATAATTGGATGATAATATACATATATACACAATAGTCGATTCAAACGCCAAAGTTTAATTAGCGACTAACCTCATAACAAAATACCTTAACATGAATGCTATACCATACAAATATAAAATAAACGTAATCAATTAAAATTTCAATTTAGTCATAAATGAAATGTTAACAATGAAGGCATTGTTTGTGTTTTTTATCGATTTTAATAGAAAATACAATTTAGAAGACACGGTTTACAAGTGATTTGAGACAGGGTTGTAGTGAAACCATTACCCGTGAAGTCACAACAGGGCTGTAGCCAACGCATTACCCGTGACAGGGATGACCTGTGAAGTCACAATGATCTTTTATGTTTGAGATCTGTGTTTCAGGTCATGACACACTTGGCGACATATACAATCAATAACAACAGAAATGTGTCTGTGGACACAAATGCCCCAGCTGTAAGCCATCAGCTAAAATATAAAATCTTTAAAGGGACATAACTCCAATGAAAGTCAATGAACCAGAACAGCACGACGATATCCAGAAGACTGCATACTCATACTTCCGACCAAGTATCGTCAAAATATGGTGAAAACTTAAAGAGTAGTCCGGACAAGAAAATGTGATGTAAGTCCGGACAAGGTTAACACTATATGGCTCCTCCCACTTTTATGGCGGGAACATGAAACAATATTTACATAAACATTTTAATGTGTCAACTTTCTACAGCTACTGTTCAGCAAAACAACTTTACAAGCCATTTATCCATTACTGCAAAGTGTCAAATTCATTCAGTTTTGTACATATATACAAAAAACGGTGACAGGTTTATATTTAATATCAATGTATAATGAAAAGGTCATAATATGAACTTCTCTATGTTTTAAGACGTAAGTTATTACTCTTGATGTTTGCTGAGATATCAACCTATTATAAAATCGATCGCCAATATCCTGTTCTTGGACCACAACCCGCTATAACGTTGTATGTGATGTATTTGTAGTGAAAGGCGCCATTGGTTGAATCTATAAACCCATGACGTCATTTGGAAGTGTTTGGTTTACATGGTAGGTTGGAAGTTTTCATCTTCAGTTTTGATTTTCTTCATCTGACCAATAGCCTGCATCTGGGATCTGAAATACGATGATGAACAGGGTGAATGGATGATCTACATCAGGGCTCTTATTTAGCATTCGCAACTCGCACTCTGCGAGTTTTGGATTTGAAAATGCAAGTTTAAATTGCAACACTGGCAAACATTTTTAAGTTAAGAAAATTGCTTAAATGTATGACTACAGGTTTCCAAAGATACTATCTATCAGGTGAAACAAATGCTTTTCTTGTCTGTTTTAGTATTTGTTCGACAACATGCGAATAAACAGTTAAATTCACTGTAATAACCCTAAAAATATATTCTAATTTATCTTCCTTACACTAACAAATGGTAACAGAACTGCCAAGATGCTTGGATGCTATGAAAACAATACTTACGCGTCAACTGTTCGTTTGACGGCCACCTTGGGGGCAGCAGCTGCGGCACCTTGGGCGGCATCTGTCGGGAAGGTAAACAGAATAGTATTGAATAGAAGAATAGAATAGAATATATTTTATTTCCGAGCACGGGCCATCACTGGCATAGTAATCACATAATAGTTTGCATATAAATGAGGTTATACAATAACAAAAGCTTATGATTTATACAACACAATAACTTATTAAGTAAACATATAATTAGAAAGGCATAAAACAACAATAACAGTTTATCAATTAAAGTACTTCTATAAGTTCTTACAACTACAGTTCTATTATGCAGTTAAATGTACATTATATTAATGGAAAATCCATTATTATGACGGACCTGTTTCGTTATTTATATTACAGTATAAATGATTACATCTCCTGGTATAACATGTGTAAATAAACTCTGCTGTTCTATTGATTATTTATTCATCTTCATTACTTAACAAGATAACAAACTGATTTTTGCATGATAAAGTATTGACATTTTTACATGCATTAGAGATCTCTGTTATAAAGTCGTTTCTTACTTATATACACAGTCAGGAATAATGACGAAGATTTTATTGAAACAAACCTTCAAGTCCAAGTTGGTATAAATTGTTGCCGGTTTTATCAAGTTATCATTTATATTCTAATTTGTGATTTGTTTTGTTTGTATGGTGTTTAACGTCATTTTCAAGACATGTAAGGATATACGACCGTCATGTTTTTTGGGGTGGAGGCAGACCACCCACTTTTCCTGGGTAGAACCAGTACTGTACACCTCCCGTCATCCGTAAGAATTGCCACTTCCTCAATTTGTGATGGGCTGATGTCATGTTTTTGACATTTATACTATTATGCCATGTGTTGTGTTTTTGATGCTTATGCCATAATTTTTCTTTTTTTTTAATGTTTAATGTGTAAAGTTGCATTTTGTTTTCCACAAAGTTTGTCATAAATAAATCGCACTGAAATTTTACCTTGGAACAACCTGACCTGATTTTTTAATTTTTTATTGAAAACTGTTTACCTTGGAGCCACCTGACCTGGGTGGCTGGTCCATACCCCTTCTCATTACGTGCAGCAATACGGAAGATAATGGCAGGCTTGGTTGTGTAGTCGATATGCGCTGACGCTAAACTGTTGGAGTTCACCACACAGGACGCACTGGGGCCACAGTACACACGCACAAATGCCAGTTGGGCGGCAGTGCCAGGCTTTGGCTCGGGTTGTTGCGCGGCATTACGTACGGCGAGGTAGACGGAATATTCGGTTATCTTTCCTGCTGTGTTCTGGGGAGGCTCCCAGGAGAGGTGGGCACCATCAGCACTCTGGAAAAAATATACACTTTAGATGAATGTGAATTTTAGGATTATATTAAATGATCTATCAAAAAACAAATATATTTTAAATGCTCAACAAATGTTCAATTAAATTTAAATTGATTCAGAATTGTTATTTTGAAAATACCACATTTGTCAACCCCTCAGATGGCTGATTTTCACTCCTAATTAATTTTTTTAATGCCAATTTCCTTAATTTTAATGCTGAAATACCACCAAAAATTGCTTATCTGGAGCTCTGAATTCTGATTATATTGTGCCCTGAATGAGGTTACGCACACACCTAATCCATAAATGACAGGGTACATAATCCAAACGTCATTCAAAAAGTCCTCATGGGACAGCATTTAAACTTTCGGCATCAAGTTAAATTTACGTTTAATTTGTAACACATACTTTGCTAATTTTGATTGCCGAGGGTGCCCCAGGGTAGCCTGGAAGGCAGGTCTTGAATGCTGAGATTTCGCTGAATGGTCCGCGGCCACATGCGTTGATGCCAGCGACACGGAACTTGTAGGCTGTACCTGGCAACAGCTCTTGTCTCTTCAACACACTGTGATCCTGTACACTGACCACGTCTATGTCCTGTAAGCACAAACACATCACTTATTGTTTGGAGTTTTTTTAATCAGTAAAACAATTCACACATAAAGTAGCTTCTGATAGGGTGTTATTGAGAGCCTCATAGAAGACTGACTAGTTTCAAATCAGTTCTCTTGTTAAATAGTGGTGCCAATGAGTTTCGTCAGTGTGTTCTTGGGCAAGACACTTTCCCTTAGCCTCGGGAAGTAAACCGGGCGGTCTCGTATATGGGTCTATCCTCCGAACACATTAAAGAACAGTCAACCCTATGCAAATCACAGCTTAAAATGCGGAAGTTTATTTATTTTTTGTTCAGTATACAATCTTACTTACAATCTTACTTAGTAGGCCAACATACAATCTTACATACAATCTTACTTAGTAGGCCAACATACAATCTTACATACAATCTTACTTAGTAGGCCAACATACAATCTTACTTACAATCTTACTTAGTAGGCCAACATACAATCTTACTTAGTAGGCCAACATACAATCTTACATACAATCTTACTTAGTAGGCCAACATACAATCTTACATACAATTTTACTTAGTAGGCCAACATACAATCTTACTTACAATCTTACTTAGTAGGCCAACATACAATCTTACATACAATCTTACTTAGTAGGCCAACATACAATCTTACATACAATCTTACTTAGTAGGCCAACATACAATCTTACTCTTGTTTGTATTCAAACTCAAATGCGGCAATTATTTAATTTAGCATAAAATTCCTCGTCACTTAAACAGTTTGTGTAAGAAGCATGTATGTAGACTAACAAAAGCATCATTTTATTGTTTTGAATGAATCCAAAATACTATGTTTCGACGGTTAAAACTCCAAAAAACATGTCTATGTTCGGACATTTAGGGGGTTGGTTGGAAATGACATGACAATATCCTTATACTTTGCCCTTACTTAGGGCTTTTCCTAATATTTTCACATCCAGTTTGGAGGCAAAGTTTGTCACCAACAAATAGCTGAGTTACTGAAGCTGTTTTCTTTGCAAACAATGTGGAGACAAAGTTTGTACGCACAGCATGGCACTAGATAATGGAGGATCTATTATTAACTTAATTTTAATGAATGAATGTTGTTCTACAACACGTCGACACATAAGTAGGTGCGCAAAAACTGACGAAAATTGAAGAAATGAAGTAGTAATTAACAAGAGGTCAATGACCTTGAAGCTCTACTGACAGATTTTGATAGCTAGGTCAGCATTCCTGTGAAGTTTCAGAAGAATAGTCGCTACAAGTTGAAGTTTTTACTATATAACTCTAGGTAAACAAAGATGACCACTGGCAGCCATGTTTAATGTCGAATCAAAATAATTTTCGACAATGATCAACATCTTGTCATGCTGATCATTTCAGAAAAAAATCCCATATCAATATCACTTTCAGTTTTCAAGAAGTAGTCGCTACAAACTTTTTTTAAAAAATCTGTTTTTAGCCATGGTGGCCATCTTGAATTTCCGGCCGACCTAAAAAAATTCTGGGATCAATTAGACATCAAGAGCAACATTGCTGTGAAGTTTCATAAAAATTTGTCAAATAGTTTCAGAGTAGTAGTCGCTACAAATTTTTACTATATAAATCTATGTAAATTAAAACGGCCGCTAGCGGCCATGTTTAAAGTCACATTGAAATAAATTTCGACAAGGATCAACATCATGTCATGCTGATCATTTTAGAAAATGTCCCATATCAATATCACTTACAGTTTTCAAGAAGTAGTCGCTACAAATTTATTTATTTTAAATCTATTTTTAGCCGTGGCGGGCATTTTGAATTTCCGGCCAGCCTGACTTTTTTCTAGGATCAACTAGACATCAAGAGCAACATTCCTGTGAAGTTTCATGAAAATCCGTCAAGTAGTTTCAGAGGAGTAGTCATGTTTAACGTCGAATCAAAACGATTTTTGACAAGGACCAACATCATGTCATGCTGATCATTTTAAAAAAAAGTCCCATATCAATATCACCTATAGTTTTCAAGAAGTAGTCGCTACAGACTTGTTTTGGAAAAATTATTTTTAGCCGTGGCGGCTATCTTGAATTTTCGGCCGACCTGAAATTTTGCTAGGATCAATTAGACACCAAGAGCAACATTCTTGTGAAGTTTCATGAAAATCCGTCAAGTAGTTTCAGAGGAGTAGTCGCTACAAGTTTTTACTATATAACTCTATGTAAACAAAGAGGGCCACTGGCAGCCATGATTAACGTCGAATCAAAATAATGTTTGACTCAGATCAACATCATGTCATGCTGATCATTTTAGAAAAAGTTCCACATCAATATCACTTATAGTTTTCAAGAAGTAGTCGCTACAAACTTATTTTTTAAAAATCTATTTTTAGCTGTGGCGGCCATCTTGAATTTCTGGCCGATCTGAAATTTTGCTAGGATCAATTACACATCAAGAGCAACATTCCTGTAAAGTTTCATGAAAATCCGCCAAGTAGTTTCAGAGGAGTAGTCGCTACAAGTTTTTACTATATAACTCTATGTAAACAAAGATTGCCGCTGCAGCCATGTTTAACTTTGAATCAAAACAATTTTTGACAAGGACCAACATCATATCATGCTGATCATTTTAGAAAAAGTCCCATATCAATATCACTTATAGTTTTCAAGAAGTAGTCGCTACAAACTTGTATTTTAAAATCCTATTTTTAGATTTGGCGGCCATCTTGGATTTCACATCAACATGAATTTTTGCTAGGATCAACTAGACTTCATGGGCAACATTTCTGTAAAGTTTCATGAAAATCCATTTAGGAGTTTCAGAGGAGTAGTCGCTACAAAAAAAAGTTTACGGGCAGACAGACGGACGGACGACGCACCACGGCATAAGCTCTGCTGATCTCTGATCAGTAGAGCTAAAAATGAAAAGATTTGTAGTCACAACTGATTTGGAAATAAGATATTTAACTTACTAGTCTTTATTTTCTGCGAGGCATTTTTAAAGTCCTTGAGTATACAATCTTCAAGAATGCAATACTTCCCACTTTTTCTAAAATAAATGTAAATTTATTATATGAACTGTACTGTGGTAGCCATACGTACCTTTTTGTCCACTATGTCTCCATTTCCCTGCCCGCCTTCAGACGGTAGATGATAGTACGATACCAGACAAGACGTCCCCTTGATAATACCCACATCATACCATTGGTTGCCGTCCTTTTTTGGTGTAGTTGGAATTGCCAAATCCTGTATTATATGCAGTGGTTAAATGAATGACGCTGATGTACACATGAGAGGTAAAAACAGTGGAAAACATTTCTTTTGTTTTTTTCTCTCTATAATATGGATTGTCGTCTTAAAAGAATGTATTAAGTCCTGTAAAAAAGTTCATCTCGGGTGATATTACATTCTGAAATATTTTACACAAGGGGTAGGTTGCACTGAAATTGCTTAATAATTTCTATTCTGAACATATGTGATATACATAAATGGCTATTTTTAAATAACAGTAGAAGCTGTTAGACACTTATGCATGTGCATAGCAGTCAGACACACTAATGCACGTGCATAGCAGTCAGACACACTAATGCACGTGCATACACGCAGGCAGATGAGTGTCCGAGTACACAACTGACCTGACTTTCTTGTCTAGTTGGCTCTGGTTTCACTGCAGACACTGCCCCTGCTGAGGAGGCGGCCGCCATGGCCAGCGTTGCTAACAAATCTGCAAATACAGCGGAATACATTTTAATGAAGAACATTTGATCTATAAAAGCCCATGGTGTGTTAAGGCTATTCCAGCAACATTGTATGGCAAATATCTCAATACTGTGTGGT
This sequence comes from Cyrtodaria siliqua, assembly GCA_037043455.1. Lineage (NCBI taxonomy): Eukaryota > Metazoa > Mollusca > Bivalvia > Adapedonta > Hiatellidae > Cyrtodaria > Cyrtodaria siliqua. Next base: position 76,530 of record JAWPHD010009566.1, read on the forward strand.
AATTAGTGCATGCCGTTCCTGAGAAACAGATATAAACGCAAAACCTTAAACTCAAACCTCTATCCAGGTGTTCAGGTCATATAATAATGTACTTGTGTTTGAAAATGTATTACAAGTTGGTAACTCTTAATTCGATGCTCCAGTTTCGAGGTTTAGCCAGGCTGGTTTAAACCTTTTATATTGTATCTATAGAGTTTGGATTCTCAAAAATGTAAGTTAAATATATACATCGTCGTCAGTAGGTTTAGAAACGGTGTAAATATGATGTTAACTTATTTGGCTGTTGTTGGCGGGATAGCTACTTTAAGGTCAAATTTACAATAGTTACAGATGTATAAAAATCTCAAGGTCATTTGTGGAATTGAGATGTACTTCTCAATTTATATGATCCAAGCTTTGGTAGATCTCGTGCACGCAGTACCCGAGGAACAGACTTTATGCTGACACCTTCCTTGAAAACGCTTTCGGAAAATAATGCAACTATATACACTTACTCTTTTGGAAAAGGAGAGACAAAAAGTGCGGACGATAAATTTCATTTTGGTCCAAATTTGATTGAAATAAACATATGACTGGTACCTGTATCTGGTGCATTTGACACCATCTGATTTAGGTCCATAGGTTCTGCCTTGGGAACCAGCAGGTCTTCAGGTTTAATCACCAGGGACAATGTGTCGTGATTTGTGGTGGGCGCTGCAAATATCTGGTCTGGTAGCATGGCCGATTGACCGAGCAGTCCACTACTCCTGGCCGTGTCCAGCTGTACCGGAATACCGTTCTGTAGACCCGTGGTAGGGTTTATAATCAGACTAACGACAGGCTGTAAAATGTGCAATAATAAGTATGAATTATAATGGAACGATAATGTAACGTGTTACTCCACTGGCTTCTAATGCAACTATAATGTAATGCGTTACTCCACTGGCTAAGGCCCACAGTGATCATAAAAATGAACGATTTACCGTGTGAAAAGTATGTGACGTCACACAAGGTTGTAACAAGTTTCCAATAAATTTAGGTTTTCATAGAAAAAACAGGTGTTATGTATGATTTTACTTTTATTTTTTTTGGCATTTAAATGGAAAAACATTAGAATTGAAAAAAACATGCTAAGCTTTTCAATCTAGGACAACCATATGTGGTTGGTTTTACTGTCTGGAATTACATTTTACGGCTGCGTAAACGCGCCGCCGTAAAACAAAATACGGCTGCGTAAACGCGCCGCCGTATGTTTTTTCTTCTCAGAAATCAATTTTATATCAACAGAACAGCCTTGGGTTGAAGCAAACTAGAAGTTGTGTTGACCTGTGCTGGCTCTGCCACGTCCATAAACAAACTAGAAGTTGTGTTTACCTGTGCTGGCTCTGCCACGTCCATAAACAAACTAGAAGTTGTGTTTGCCTGTGCTGGCTCTGCCACGTCCATAAACAAACTAGAAGTTGTGTTTACCTGTGCTGGCTCTGCCATGTCCATAAACAAACTAGAAGTTGTGTTTACCTGTGCTGGCTCAGCCATGTCCATAAACAAACTAGAAGTTGTGTTTACCTGTGTTGGCTCTGCCACGTCCATAAACAAACTACTAGAAGTTGTGTTTACCTGTGCTGGCTCTGCCACGTCCTTAAACAAACTAGAAGTTGTGTTTACCTGTGCTGGCTCTGCCACGTCCATAAACAAACTAGAAGCTGTGTTTACCTGTGCTGGCTCTGCCACGTCCATAAACAAACTAGAAGTTGTGTTTACCTGTGCTGGCTCTGCCACGTCCATAGGTTCATCTTTAACGGGCTCCTCCTCATCTTCAACTGGGGCCTCACCTTCCAAAGCATCTACAAGGCATAGAAGCAGTAGAAGTAATGTATATATAGAGTCTGAACTCGCTTCAGCGAGTTGGTTCACTTTATAATAAACACTGAGCTGGGCAGTTTTATAGTATGGCATAATTTTATTGACCCTGTCTGTTGACAGAATAACTACCGTTCTCTAACTTCCATTTATTCTGTAGTTATTCTGAATTAAATGCTTTTCCAACCATACTACAACTATCGCTGGATCACATCAACACACACATACAATTTATATTCTACTGCTGATACATTTTCTAAAGATATAATTAAAATGTATACAACACTGTCTACAATGACCAACCACTGATCACCAATCCAATATCCCTTGTTATACAGTATTCATATCTCTTGCCTAACAGAGAGTAGTTTTGCTAAAAATACAATACAGAGTTGTGGAACTTGTGTCTTAGTGGCCTTGATGATACTGGAGATATATGCAAAGTTTGAACCACTTCGGTGTGACCTTGGCCAAAAATAAGTTATCGTGAGTTATCCCTATGTATCGCATTTTTCTCCTCGAAAAAGCGGCACAACACAGTACCAAGCAGCAATTATCAACGTGTATTTACGGTCAGACAAACGAACAATATTGTACATAAAGTCAGACATTTAAAATATGTCACTAGTTCGACCACTGAATAGCAAATGCTTCTCAAGTGGTAGGTAAAACAGTTTGCTCATGTCACATACAAGTTTGTGCTCACTGACGAGTCTGCATACTTTATTTTCAAACATGTATAATCAGGACAGAATATAACAGATACTTCTGTTTCCGCGTTGAAGAAGTTAGGGAAGGCCAGTAGGAAGATATTTTTTTTATTTTACAAACCATTATTATATTGGCTTTATGTAGAGAAAATCCTGACTTATGGTGCTTGTTAACTTTTGCCATAAAAAACTTTAGGATCTGTCCATTTTTTTATTATTTTTTTTAGCCTAATGGTGGAATAGGTGATTATACCGTACCTCCTATTTGCTGGATCTGCTCTGGAGACTCTACCTCGGCCGTCGTCTCCATGGCTTCACCCTCTGCCATTCCTTCTACAGGTTCAGATTCCTGCAATGTTTGAAGAAGTACTCTGTAAATTCCCTTTTACAACATATATTTCGTGAATATATTTAAATGAATCCTTTTGGGCTGAACCTGTTTTACACAAGAAACATTTGAATAAACAGGAACCTTAGCAGAATCATGTTTCACCCCAGGAACCTTGGCAGAACCATACTTGACCCCAGTAACTTTGTCAGAACTGTGTTTGACCACAGGAACCTAGGCAGAGCCATGTTTGACCCAGGAACCTAAGCAGAGCCATGCTTGACCCCAGGAACTTTGGCAGAACTGTTTGATTCAAGCCAGAACCATATTTGAGCCTCTGACCCCAGAAACTTTGGCAGAACCATGTTTGACTCCAGAAATCTTGGCAGAACCATGTTTGACCCCAGGAACCTTGGCAGAACCATGTTTCACCCCAGGAATCTTGGAATAAACATTTAACCCTAGGAAAATTGGCATACAGCACAACATTCATTTCCAGTATTAATATTCCCATTAAAAATAATGCTAAGCAGGCATACAATAAAGGAGAGATGCTCACCGCTGTACCAGCTGTCTGGGCATACAATAAAGGCGAGATGCTCACCGCTGTACCAGCTGTCTGGGCATACAATAAAGGAGAGATGCTCACCGCTGTACCAGCTGTCTGGTTTTCCTCTGATGCCAGTTGCTCTTGGTTTTCTTCGTTTACTGGATTTTCTTGTTCAGCATTTTCTTGCGGGGGTGGGGTACCACAGTGTATTCCATCCTTACATTCACCAGGTGGTGGGGTACCACAGTGTATTCCATCCTTACATTCACCGGGTGGTGGGGTACCACAGTGTATTCCATCCTTACATTCACCGGGTGGTGGGGTACCACAGTGTATTCCATCCTTACATTCACCAGGTGGTGGGGTACCACAGTGTATTCCATCCTTACATTCACCAGGTGGTGGGGTACCACAGTGTATTCCATCCTTACATTCACCGGGTGGTGGGGTACCACAGTGTATTCCATCCTTACATTCACCAGGTGGTGGGGTACCACAGTGTATTCCATCCTTACATTCACCAGGTGGTGGGGTACCACAGTGTTTTCCATCTGTACATTCACCGGGTGGTGGGGTACCACAGCGTTTTCCATCTGTACATTCACCAGGTGGTGGTGTACCACAGTGTTTTCCATCTTTACATTCACCGGGTGGTGGGGTACCACAGTGTATTCCATCTGTATATTCACCAGGAGGGGGTGTCCCACAATGTACACCGTCAATACAAGTTCCGTTGCCAATAGGCACAAAATGTGTATTTTCTGAAGGGGGCGGAGTTCCGCAATGAATTCCATCCATACACTCCCCAGGGGGTGGGGTACCACAATGAATTCCATCCGTACACTCCCCCGGTGGCGGGGTTCCACAATGAATACCGTCTGTGCATGGGGGCGGGGTTCCACAATGAATTCCATCTGTACACTCCCCAGGGGGTGGGGTTCCACAATGAATACTGTCTGTACATGGGGGTGGGGTTCCACAATGAATACCATCTGTACACTCCCCAGGGGGCGGGGTTCCACAATGAATTCCGTCTGTGCATGGGGGCGGGGTTCCACAATGAATACCATCTGTGCATGGGGGCGGGGTTCCACAATGAATTCCGTCTGTGCATGGGGGCGGGGTTCCACAATGAATACCATCTGTGCATGGGGGCGGGGTTCCACAATGAATACCGTCTGTACATGGGGGCGGGGTTCCACAATGAATACCATCTGTGCATGGGGGCGGGGTTCCACAATGAATTCCGTCTGTGCATGGGGGCGGGGTTCCACAATGAATACCATCTGTGCATGGGGGCGGGGTTCCACAATGAATACCATCTGTGCATGGGGGCGGGGTTCCACAATGAATTCCATCTGTGCATGGGGGTGGGGTTCCACAATGAATACCGTCTGTACACTCTGTGGAAGTTTCAGCAGGAGCCGCTTGTTCCATTATCTGTGTCACCATGGGTGTGGTCGTAGCCACCTGCCCCTGTGGCGTGATGGTGATTTGTACTGGTTTGGGGGCGGACTGCATCACCTGGGGGGCAGTGAATGCGGATGTGACATGCTGTATGGCCGGAGATCCGACCTGCATACCGCTGGGCTGCGTGATGAGCGAGATTGTGGGTGTGGATGTGGGATGAGAGAGAAGGGAGGAAGCAGACACAGTGGCTGGGGAGATCAGTTGGGAGGCGGAGATCGTCCTGATGATCGATGTAGCATTGCCACCTGCAATTATAAACAATCACAGTACAAACAAGCATAATTAAACGCTTCCTTCCACCGATGTCTTGAAAATAATTCCTTCTTTAAATGGATTATTATGTAGTTATGGTCAGCAAAAACAAGATTCATATTTTTTTTACACATTAGATCTATATCAACACAACAATCACAGCACTCACCAATTCATGCTGAGCATGAAATTTATACATTTGTTGTGACGTCACAATCATAAAACATTACTTTTATTTGACCGCTCAAGCATCATAATCTGGAAACACTGTAAAATGGTTCACGCCAGGGTATAGGCTGTACAGGCGACTTGAGGTATAATAAATATATATGTCATGGTTCCTATTGTTGTGGAACATAAATAATAAATATATATGTCACGTCTCCTGTTGTCGGGGAGCATAAATGATAAATATATATGTCACGTCTCCTGTTGTCTGGGAGCATAAATGATAAATATATATGTCACGTCTCCGGTTGTTGTGGAACATAAATAATAAATATATATGTCACGTCTCCTGTTGTCGGGGAGCATAAATGATAAATATATATGTCACGTCTCCTGTTGTTGGGGAGCATAAATAATAAATATATATGTCACGTCTCCTGTTGTTGGGGAGCATAAATAATAAATATATATGTCACGTCTTCTGTTGTTGTGTAACATAAATAATAAATATATATGTCCCGTCTCCTGTTGTTGTGGAGCATAAATAATAAATCAATGGCAAACCTGATACTCTACCTGCTGTTGAAACTATGGTGATGTTTGGTCTGGGAGCCGCTGGTGACACCGTTGCTGTGACAACTTGTGGAGACTGCACAATGCCACCTAGTGTCTGCTGTAGTGCCGATACGTTGATCGTCTTATGCTGACCGGCTGTGAAACAATTGTAGATTTTATTTTAGATGTTAAAGTACTATATTATCCACCAAAATCCAGGATTAAGTTACCCAGACGGAATGCACAGAACACTACCTTACAACAATGTCAAAATTCTTAAGAAAATTAATATTTTAAACACATTTATTTAATGAGTATTATTTATTATTTCTGTTTCTTCGAGACTAACTGTTTAATGGAATTCAAAATGTAAGGTTATCAAAGTAATTCCCACCCCCACCCCCCAATTCCAAAGAACCTGACCCCATTCCCCAAAAGCATGCCCAAGTTGTATACTGATGGAAGGGCAGCCAAGGGTAATGCCACTGCCGCCTTCAATTGTCTAGAATATATAGTCCAGCTACCAGCAATGTGCCACCCATGGACCGGGGAACCAAACGGGATAACAGTTCAAATGGTAACCAAGCATGACAACTTACCAATGGCCGACACAAGTGTGGATACTCCTGGTGTGACAACACTGCTGCAGCCTTGTGGACTCACCACAATAAACTGCGTGTTACCCTGCCCGGAAAGTTTTGGCATGGACGACAATATCTTAGTTGGAGTTTGCCCCGCTGAGCTGCCTTTTGGTGCGGCAATGACGATAGTTTTGGCGCCGCCTTGTGTTGTCTGCATGCCCGCTTGTCCGGCCTTGGCCATGGAGATGATGGAGGATGGTATGGTTCTGATTACCGTCTTTGTTTGAGTCTGAAGTAGCAATATGTATTAAATTTAACAAGCTTTTCCAAGTTCAGGGCTTTTTTCAAGATCAAGAGGTCAATGACCTTGAAGCTCTACTGGCAGGTTCTGATAGCTAGATCAGCATTCCTGTAAAGTTTCACGAATCTGTCAAGTTGTTTCAGAGTCGTCGGTGCAAGTTTTTATAACTCTATGTAATCAAAGATGGCCTTTGGCACCAAAGTAATTTTCAACACAGACCAACTTTATGTCATGCTGATCATTTTAGAAAAAGTCCCATATCAATATCACTTATAGTTTTCATGAAGTAGTCGCTACAAATTTGTTTTTTAGCAATGGCGGCCATCTTGAATTTGTGGCCGACCTGAAATATTGTAAGGATCAACTACACATCAAGAGCAACATTTCTGTGAAGTTTCATGAAAATCCATCCAGTAGTTTCAGAGGAGTAGTCGCTACAAAAAAAGTTTACAGACCGACGATGGACACCGTACCATGGCATAAGCTCTGCTGACCTTTGATCAGTAGAGATAACAAGAGGCCCAAGAGGGCCTGTGGGCGCTCTACTGGCTAAAGATAAAGTTTTTGTATAAGGGGACATAACTATTTCAAAAATCATTCAACCAGAACTTGGTGATGATATACGCAACTAGGCTTGGTACTGATCATCCCTGCCAAGTTTCATTGAAATCCAGCCAGAGAGAACTAGTCTGTACAAAGTTAGTGTATTAAAACCTTTAAGGGGTCATAACTCTGCCAAAATTCATTCAACCACAACACGGCAATGATAAGTGCAACTAGACTTGGTACTGATCATCCCCACCAAGATTTGTTGAAATCCGGAAAGGAGCGACTAATCTGGATAAAGTTTGTCTATTAAAACCTTTCAAGGCTACAACTATGCCAAAAATCATTCAACCGGAATATGTCGATGACATGCACAACTATGCTTGATATTGATCACCTTTGTCAAGTTTCGCTGAAATCCAGCCCGGGGTTCAGGAGAACTAGCCCGGAAAATGTTCGAGTACCAAAAACATTTAAAGGGCCATAACTCTGCCAAAAATCTGTAAACCGGAACGCGATGATGATATGCACAACTTGGCTTGGTGCTGATCATCCCTGCAAAGTTTCTTTGAAATCTGGCAAGGGGTTTAGGAGAACTAGTCAAGACAAAGTTCACACCTACTAGACTCCGCAACCGCCTCCAAAAAGAGGTAATAATACGACGTTTCGGAGACACTTCCGATGCGGTTGCGGAGAGTAAATTAAAGCAGCAACGTAAGTGTGAATTTAATATTTTCGTTTTATTCGGCCCTAACTCGATCTTTTTCAAAAATCGGGGAATGTGGTACGATGTAGGAATGTTTTCTCTTCCTGTTTCATGTGTTGGTTTCGAAATATATTTAAAAATGTGGTCTGTAGAATTGTCATAAGTCAATCGACGAGTGTAATTTTCTAAACTGGACATGGTTTTTACTCCGTTTTTCTGCTGTTTTATGAGAAATCTGCCCACAAATGAGTTCTATGACTTTGAAATCACCTATCTTTCATCGTTCAATGAAAACAATTCAATCGAATATAAATTGAAAAGAATTATGGTCATGTTTTATGAAGAGGCGGTGTCGGAGAGTAAGAGGCGGATTCGGAGAGTAAGAGGTGGTTTCGGAGACATATACTCTATATAATAGATCTATACTGATTTTAATTGATAATTCTAATACACCCGCACTATATAGCCTAGTTTAAAATATCTCGTTATATTGAACGATATATCACTGTAATTTTTGCAACATTAGGAGAATAAGCATTGCGCATTGCGCATTGTAACGTATGCAACGTTAGGAGAGCAAGCAAATCAATGAGAAAAATTTCAGATGTATGCGTTATTTTCACATTTTAGGGGTATTAGAATAGAAATAGAACATCGTTTACTGTGAATTATCTATAATATATCACGGTTTGTCGTTCAATTGTAAACAATAATTTCACTCGCCCTTCGGGCTCGTAAAATTATTGTTTACAATTTCGGGCTCGTGAAATTATTGTTTACAATTGAACGACAAACCGTGATATATTAAACGATAATTCACAGTAAACGATGTTCTATTTCTTAAGTAAGTAATGTATAAATACAATTGTTTATGATGAATTATTTGTGCAAATACTTGTTACTGGTCCAACCCATCATTGAACAATAAGTCTTAGTCGCTACTAAATTTACCGAATCTTCCGTAAAATGCACGATGCAACCTACAGTCGATCTGATCCGAAATCGCTTAATAGATGCAAATGAATTCTAAATAAATGATAATCACATTCATTTAGTACAATCCTCTATCAATAATAGTACTGGGTGCGTTCTTATAAAGTTTAAAAAACTTTAATTCATTTTGCATCAATTTCAAAGCCGATCTTAAAAGCCGATCTTATACCTTTTATTATCATCCTAATAATTATTTACCGAGGACCAGATTCCCAGAAATATATTTTTAGCTAAAACGGTCAGCAACAATGTGCATCTATCGTCAAGTATAGACTGTTAGGCATGAAATGGAACAACTTTTTTTGATTTGCCAAATTACACAATAACTACAATTTACGTAATATATACCAAACTGCATTGTATGTATAACATAAATGTGTAATTCAAACTAAAGTAGAAATCTATTAACTTTAAACCAAAAACATTTTATAAAATAACTACATTTTCTGTCAACTGTAAAAAAGGTGTGTTTCATTCCATGCCTACCTGACTATAGTACATTCTGTACATACACCGGCTACACAACTGACGATAGGCCTCTATATTAAGACGCATTACCGAGCAAAATATGGCTTTTGTCTACATACGCATAAACGCCAACGGATTACTTTATATTTCAATAAATTGTTTATAAATCATGTTGTGTAACAAATTATTTGTTTATACAAACACAGGAGTTCATACTTTTAATAAGTAAAACATAATGCTTTTATTTACCATCATTTTACCGTCTAAACATAACGTTTTCTCTTTCATGACTTTTGAAGTACTTTCATTTTCGATTTATAAATAGGAATTATGCCAATTAGCCACGAGCTACCCACGAGGTAGCGACAAACTATTTAATAAATTATATCGGTCCACTTGTGACAGATATTGGTTTAATTATGGAACTGACACGGGTACGTATATAGAAACCTGTCAAAATAAGAAGATAGTGGCCAGTCCTCCCCAAAATATAACTCGCAGCAGACGGTATTATTGTTTACATCGGTACATTTAGTAGCGACTAAATTGTTCAATGATGGGTAGGACGAGTAACAAGTATTTACACAAATAATTCATCATAAACAATTGTATTGATACATTACTTATCAATTAAAATCAGTATGGATCTATTAAGTCTCCGAAACCGCCTCTTACTCTCCGAATCCGCCTCTTCAAACAAGATGACCATAATTCTTTTCAATTTATATTCAATTGAATTTTTTTCATTGAACGATGAAAGTTAGGTGATTTCAAAGTCAGACCTGATTCGTGGGCAGATTTCTCATAAAGCAGCAGAAAAACGGATTTTTGAAAAAGACCGAGTTAGTGCCGGAAAAAAAGAAAATATTAAATTCACACTTACCGTTGCTGCTTCAATTTACTCTCCGCAACCGCATCGGAAGTGTCTCCGAAATGTCGTATTATCACGTCTTTTTGGAGGCGGGTAGCGGAGTCTAGTAGGCGTGAAGTTTGTGTATTAAGGGCTTTAAAGGGCCATAACTCTGCCAAAAAATCATTCAACCGGAACATGACGAATATTTGCACATCTAGACCAGGAACTGATCATCCCTAAAAAGTTTTGTTTAAAACCGGCCAGGGGTTCAGGAGAACTAGTCAGGACAAAGTTTTTGTATTAAAACCTTTAAAGGGCCATAACTCCAGTTGCCAAAATCGTTCAACCGGAACACGGTTACGATAACAACAACTTGGCTTGGTAATGATCATATCATCCCTGAAAAGTTTCACTGAAATCTGACCAAATGAAGGCCCTTTCGTCTTAATGAGGCCAAAATATAGCATATTTCAGAAAATCAAGGGCCATAATTCCAGTCTAAAGGGTCCAATCTGGCTGGTTTTCAAACTTGTCAGATCTTTCATTGATATTAACAATCTGGTAAAGCTTGGTAAAGATCGTCTTAATGAGGCAAATATAGCATTTTTAACTACATCAAGGGCCATTACTCTGTTGTTACTGGTCCGATCTGGCTGGTTTTCGTACTTGTCCGAGCTTTCATCGATATTAACAATCTGTTAAAGTTTGGTAAAGATCTGATGAAAAATGAAGGCCCTATCACCTTAATGAGGTAAAAGTTAATGGACGGACGGAAGACGGACAACACACCATCCCATAATCTCTGAGCTAAAAATGGGAAATGAGGGATTACATCATTGTCAAATAGGTATAAATTGATATTTCCCAGTTCATGTTCAGGACAAATTCTGTCTTTTGATATATTCATATTAATTATTATATTTCGATATAAAAAACCTACAGGCCCAGCGGGCTTATGAACATTTGATTTCTGCTGTCCTAATGCCAATTTTACAAGCCTCGGGCATCAAACATATATATATTCAAACACTTAAATTTGTCCACTTGTTCTTTATAATCAATATTTTATCATCTATTAACTCTTCGTCACAAGTGTTGAAATGTGATGATATTTTTTTACCGACGATGTTATGTGGATTAATATTATTTACAAGCAACTGCAAATTCACGTCTCGCCTAACAGAGACCAGAGTTCGCGAATTTTCAAAATCTGGAGCATTTTTATTTCAATGCAACACAGACTTATGGAACGTGTGCATTTCAGTGGCTTTGATGATAGGAGCAAAGTTTGGATAAAATTAAATAAGCGATGTTGTTGATATTAGAATTCGAAAAATGTTAACGCAAAAAAAAAAAAAAAATGTTGCCGCCAAGTGAATGTGAATGCTGATGGTGTACTTACACCCTGCCTGACCTGTGGTTGTACAGAACTTATGCCCAGTGTGTTGGATGGTGTATACACCCTGCCTGACCTGTGGTTGTACAGAACTTATGCCCAGTATGTTGGATGGTGTATACACCCTGCCTGACCTGTGGTTGTACAGAACTTATGCCCAGTATGTTGGATGGTGTATACACCCTGCCTGACCTGTGGTTGTACAGAACTTATGCCCAGTATGTTGGATGGTGTATACACCCTGCCTGACCTGTGGTTGTACAGAACTTATGCCCAGTGTGTTGGATGGTGTATACACCCTGCCTGACCTGTGGTTGTACAGAACTTATGCCCAGTGTGTTGGATGGTGTACTTACACCCTGCCTGACCTGTGGTTGTACAGAACTTATGCCCAGTATGTTGGATGGTGTATACACCCTGCCTGACCTGTGGTTGTACAGAACTTATGCCCAGTATGTTGGATGGTGTATACACCCTGCCTGACCTGTGGTTGTACAGAACTTATGCCCAGTATGTTGGATGGTGTATACACCCTGCCTGACCTGTGGTTGTACAGAACTTATGCCCAGTATGTTGGATGGTGTATACACCCTGCCTGACCTGTGGTTATACAGAACTTATGCCCAGTATGTTGGATGGTGTATACACCCTGCCTGACCTGTGGTTGTACAGAACTAATGCCCAGTATGCTGGATGGTGTATACACCCTGCCTGACCTGTGGTTGTACAGAACTTATGCCCAGTATGTTGGATGGTGTATACACCCTGCCTGACCTGTGGTTGTACAGAACTTATGCCCAGTATGCTGGATGGTGTATACACCCTGCCTGACCCGTGGTTGTACAGAACTAATGCCCAGTATGCTGGATGGTGTATACACCCTGCCTGACCTGTGGTTGTACAGAACTTATGCCCAGTATGTTGGATGGTGTACTTACACCCTGCCTGACCTGTGGTTGTACAGAACTTATGCCCAGTATGTTGGATGGTGTATACACCCTGCCTGAACTGTGGTTGTACAGAACTTATGCCCAGTATGTTGGATGGTGTCTACACCCTGCCTGACCTGTGGTTGTACAGAACTTATGCCCAGTGTGTTGGATGGTGTATACACCCTGCCTGACCTGTGGTTGTACAGAACTTATGCCCAGTATGTTGGATGGTGTATACACCCTGCCTGACCTGTGGTTGTACAGAACTTATGCCCAGTATGTTGGATGGTGTATACACCCTGCCTGACCTGTGGTTGTACAGAACTTATGCACAGTATGTTGGATGGTGTACTTACACCCTGCCTGACCTGTGGTTGTACAGAACTTATGCCCAGTATGTTGGATGGTGTATACACCCTGCCTGACCTGTGGTTGTACAGAACTTATGCCCAGTATGTTGGATGGTGTACTTACACCCTGCCTGATCTGTGGTTGTACAGAACTTATGCCCAGTATGTTGGATGGTGTACTTACACCCTGCCTGACCTGTGGTTGTACAGAACTAATGCCCAGTATGTTGGATGGTGTACTTACACCCTGCCTGACCTGTGGTTGTACAGAACTAATGCCCAGTGTGTTGGATGGTGTACTTACACCCTGCCTGACCTGTGGTTGTACAGAACTTATGCCCAGTATGTTGGATGGTGTATACACCCTGCCTGACCTGTGGTTGTACAGAACTTATGCCCAGTATGTTGGATGGTGTATACACCCTGCCTGACCTGTGGTTGTACAGAACTTATGCCCAGTGTGTTGGATGGTGTACTTACACCCTGCCTGATCTGTGGTTGAATGCCCAGTATGTTGGATGGTGTACTTACACCCTGCCTGATCTGTGGTTGAATGCCCAGTATGTTGGATGGTGTACTTACACCCTGCCTGATCTGTGGTTGTACAGAACTAATGCCCAGTATGTTTGATGGTGTATGTCCAGGTTGGCTGCTGGTGATGATGGCCGTCGGCTTACCCTGGCCTCCAGCCTGCGATGTCACAAGCTTTACTATTGTTGCTCCGTGGGGTAGGGTGCCTCCCTTGGTCTAAAGTACATAAAAACATGGAATGTCAACAAGAAATAAGTTTTAATTTAATTCTTAATTGTGTCAAATCTCTCTTTTTTTATGAATCAAATATAGTAGTTGACTATCCGCAAATTTGACAGAAAAGAATTGAATTGAATTGGATGTTATAGTCGCACCAACAGCTAAGGTCATATGGCGACTTTCTAGCTTCCACTGGTGGAGGAAGACCCCAGGTGCACCTCCGGGCAATTTTCGTGCACGGGCGGGCACCTGGGTAGAACCACCGACGTTCCGCAAGCCAGCTGGATAGCTTCCTCACATAAAGATTCTGACAGAAAAGAACACGAAATGTCACTCACTATAAGTGACAAATGCTCGAATCGAAGCTGGACATCCATTTTTTTTCTCAAGAAAATTGGGAAAAGGGCTAGGTCAGCTGATTTTGGGAAGAAGAAGCACGAAACTGTCAAAATTGGGGAAAAGGAAAAAGCGTGATTTTCACCATTTAGGAGAATGATTTTATGGGAACATTTTCATTAAAATGTAGGTTTTAGGTATAATATTGACCAGGTATTGAATTTAGCATTTATTTTAACATACAAACTATGTAAAGTCTGTCAGCTTTATTATTTAAGATGGGAATTTTGTTCCCCAGAATTGGGAAAAGATCTGGAATTTTGTTCCCCACAATTTGGAAAAATTAGTGTTTTGTTTTTTGCAATTTGGTAGAGGCCAATTTTTTTAAAAAGGCCTTGACATTGTGGTATTACAGTTCGACAATAAAGTGGAGTACTCACTGTTGCTACGGTCATTCCCTGCGATGTCTTCACCAGAGTCACAATCTGTGGCTGCCCTCCTCCCCCGCCACTCGTCATGTTGCCTGCCTTGTGCACGGTGATGATCTGTTTCTGGCCAGGTGTAAGTCCCTGACCACCTGCGGTACGGATGATGGTATTGCCCGGAGTGCCAACCCTGATAGTCTGGTTACCAGAACTAAATGTGGTTCCTGTTGTATAAAGATTGTTAATTTTATCGGATATGAAACACATCTAGTGTACTGGCAGGAATACTAGTGTTCGGAATTGCAATGAAAATTCATGATAATCAACTATAACCAACTGATGATGGATAAATAATCCATAAAACATGGCTTCTATAGCAAGACCTTTTACACCAGTGTAAGCCTTTTTTCAAACTATAGGAAAGAAAAGAAACACACACCCGTATATTCTGGCCTTGAATTCACCAACCATTCTTGAAAATATTCTTAGACTTAAGCCCAAGTATGCAAATTAAATCACAAATATGTCTATAAGTTTAAAGTATAAACATTCATTTCAAGCTGCTATGTATAAGTATGATAAATACTAATAAACAGCAACTTCATACGATTATTTATCTTTGAAGGTCATGGAAATATTTGTGAACGAAATTTGAGTACTTGAGTTTAAGTCTAAGAATAGTTTGAAGAATGGTTGGTGAATTTCGGGCCTGGTCATAAAGCAGCAGAATGAAGCTAAGGTAATTTTAATGCATAGGTTTAGAGAGATGTTTACTTGTTGAACTAAGTACTAATGTATCAACTGGGTGATTGTGTAAACGGTTAATCAGAACAACACTAAAGAATATATGTAATATCTTTGACAGACAATTATTTCTCACCTATCTGTCTAGACACGGGTGTGACCTTGACCCCCTGCGGTGTGACAATAGTGGGTGTGACCACCTTGATGCTGGACATGTTTGTGGTAGATGTGGCCTGGGTGGTGCCCTGAATCTTCTGAGTGGCGGCAGCCGCTGCAGCCAGGGCAGCTATACCGGTCATTTGACCACCCGTGGACTGTGAAAGAGATTGAGGAAAATAAATATATATCTGAGGGACTGTATTTATTTGCTTTTGAATACATCACAAACAGTCAGGACATGAAAATTTGTTTCTGAGTTACTCTCCTAGGTAATATCTGAATGGTCAAATTTGACATATTGTTAAAGAATTTATCTTAATTTCTAGTCTTCCTGCATCAATGAGCACTCGTCATCGTGAGCGGTTGATTGGCATTTTCGTGCCTTGACAGTTATTCATCATCTACTTTTCACTTTACAGTACAGACTTGAGAAGCATATATTAAAGGTCGGTGTTTACTGTACTGTACGTAACATTATCTGACATCATAAAATGACATGAAGAAAAAACAATAAAGTGGCATTCTTGGGAAGTGTCGCATTCTGTTTAATAGATAAAACTAGTAAACCAGACACAGCCTCGCCATTCTTTGTTTCTAAGCTTCGTCTGGTACATGACTGCACAAGACCTTTCCATTTGAAAAAAAGGACTAAAACAAAACATAACATACCAAATGTTATCCCCTTCAAAGTTTCATTAGTGACAGAATATGTTTGGCTCATGCAGGTGAGCAGACTTAGGATGTAATATTTTGCAATCTCTTCACATTATCTACAGTAGTAAAATGGCTCAAATTTTCGAAGTGGAACTTCAACATTTATGAATTTCGCATAACAAAGTATACTGTGATTAAAAAGTCTACAACATCACAGTTTTATCTTTTCTCTAACTAGCTGCAACCCTTCTTTTACAAAACATCTTGGGATTTCTCTGAAACAGTACACAGTGCTCGAATTTAGCATTTTTTCCAACTGGCGTCTTTCTGCCAGTTGATTAAAACTGAACTGGCAAATTATAGCTCACTCTAGCAAACAATAAACAATAGCTCTTTTTCTTATCATTTTGACATGTCATTTATGCCTGTAAACTATATTATGCCTAAATAGTTTTACTTTATAGCAATATTCTAAACTAGAAACATATAATAATGCTAGTGCTTCAAAAGTTTACTGGCATTTTGAAACAAGAGGCCCAAGAGGGCCTGTGGACGCTCTACTGGCTAACATGGCTCTTATAACATCAATGAAGCGAGTGACTGCCATTTACGTTTTTTTGAAAGTTTCGGGCAAAAAACAGCTTTTTAACTAAATCAAGGGCCATAATTAAAAATCTGGTAAAGTTTGGTAAAGATCAGATGAAAAATGAAGGCTATACCGTATTGAGGCAAAATATAGCATTTTTAACTAAATCAAGAGCCACAACTCCTCTGTTACTGGTCCGACTGGAGCTAAAAAAAATAATATATAGATACATATAAAAAGGAATAATTTCCAAAAAAAAAGAAAAAAAAAGATGAAAAAAAAGAAGAAATAATTTAAAAAAAAAAATTAAATTTTTTTTTTTTTAAAAAAAAGTTATAATTAAAATAAAATTTAAAATAATATAAAAAAGACAGTCGTAAAAGCTGGTAAAGTTTGGCAAAGATCAGATGCAAAATGAAGGTCCTTTTGTACGACGAGGCAAATTATAGCATTTTTAACAAAATAAAGGGCCATAACTCCGCTGTTACTGGGCCGATCTGGTTGTTTTTCGAACCTGATCAAGCTTTCATAGACCTGGGCCTCCGCTGTGATTCGCTAATGTCGCAAATGGCGAAAGAACAGCAAAAGTTGCGATCTTTTTTAAGCTTTTGCGAAAATTATTTGCGAAAAAAAATAAAAGCCGATATTTACATATTGTCAATGCTGTAAGCGGATACGAGCGAAATAGTAATTGAAAATGGACTGGTTCACTAAACTACAAGAATAACGTTCGCTGGCTTCATACAAAAACCGATAAAATTATCACAACCAGTCGATTGATCACGCGTGTACATTGTGAATCACTGATGCTTGAAAATAACATGTTGTAAACAAACTTTCTGACACTCTCCGAGAAGATAATTGATGCAATTAAGTAATAATAGGATTAAGACAACACAGCTTGATATCGGGTTTTAAGCACTTATACAAATATCGGCGGACGATCAAACAACGAAAATGAAACTATGGTTGATGTTTGTTTTTGTGTGTGGCAAACTTCGTCGGGTGTTGAAAATTAAAGAAATCGTAAGTTATTACTTGTTATTTTTAGAAATATATAATATTGTAACAAAAGATGATCAGAACAATGGCCATAATTGATTTAATTACCCTCGACGTATGTTTCCTATATAAGCTATGCCAAGATGTAAAACGTTGACAATTGCAAAAATGGCTTGTAAACGTCCGCTAGATTTAGATTCTTGTTTGACTCCACTTTCTAAATTTGCCAAAATTCAGAACTCACCTGTTAGAAATTTTAAGGATTCGTGGGAAAAATGGAAATTCTTGGCTACGCTATGATCCAAAACTGTGACTTTTGTATTAAAGCACAACTTTCTAACGTTTTCACTTCTGGGTGTACACTCATTCTAAATTCAGACCACATGATGATAAATATAGTCTAAATTGAAATATTTTATTTAATTTTTTTTATATAATTTTAAACTTATATATTTTTCATTCTAAATTCAGACCACATGAAGGTAGCCAGTGCTGCTAAAATGAGTGTCAACATGGATGTGGCCCGCCAAGCAGCCCTTTCCAAAAGCGAAACAGCCGTGACTGCTGCCATGGTTAATGTGTACTTTGCGGCCCAGCACAATCTTGCCAGTTCGTTAGTTCCAGAACTAAACTACGTCATGCAATTGTAGGTGAAAAGTGACTGTGTTGTAATATGAACTCAGAGATGAAATGATCTACAACTGTGTCACCTGAACTATATTGCAAGTGTATTGTAAGATTATAAGAATAGTTGTTGTTTCTTTTCTTGCAATTAAAAAAATCATTGTTAATAATATTAAATGATATCATAAAACAAAATTGTTGTTTTTACTTTGATACTGAATTTATCATAATCTGTTTAAGGACCTTCATGTAGTCGAGAATGTTAAAAGATGTTAGTTATATAAACATTAATACAAATAATACTTGTAATAGCTTAATATAAGATAATACTGCTATGATGATAGTTATCATCTTTCATTAAACTATTGATTTATAGTATTATTAAAGTATTACTTGTATTAATGTTGGTATAAATAATAATATAAAAGTCTTTTATAAAAACAAGAGATCCTAAATGTATCAATGCATATATGCCGTTTATTCTGAAAATGGCTTTAAGTCTTCGTTATTGTATGAAAAAATGGCTCAAAAAATGGCTCCAACTTTGGCTCTTATTTCTCAAATTTGGCTCCTTTTTTTTTCATTTGGCGAAAGTTTTTTTCATTTGGCGAAAGTGGTTGCGAAAGAAAAAAAAAACCCAGGGGAGGCCCTGATAGACATTAACAATCTGATGAAGTTTGGTAAAGATCGGATGAAAAATGAAGGCCTTATCCACTTAACGAGACAAAATATATCATTTTGAAGTAAATCAAGGGCCATAACTCCGATGTAACTGGTCCGATATGGCTGGTTTTCAAACTTGTTCGAGCTTTCATTGATATTAACAATCTGATCAAGTTTGGTAAAGATCGGATGAACAATAAAGCCCCTATCGCCTTAACTAGGCAAAATATAGCATTTTTAACTAAATCAAGGGCCATAACTTCGCTGTTAATGGTCCGATATGGCTGTTTTTCAAACTTGTTCGAGCTTTCAACGACATTAACAATCTGATAAAGATTGGTAAAGATCGGATGAACAACGAAGCCCCTATCGTCTTAACGATGCAAAAAATAGCATTTTTAACTAAATCAAGGGCTACAACTCCGCTGTTACTAGTCCGATATGGCTGTTTTTCGAACTTGTCCGAGCTTTCATTGATATTAACAATGTGGTAAAGTTTGGTAAAGATAGGATGAAAAACGAAGGCCCTATTGTCTTAACGAGGCAAAATATAGCAATATAGCATTTTTAACTAAATCAAGGACCATAACTCCGTTGTTACTGGTTCGATCTGGCTGGTTTTCGAACTTGTCCGAGCTTTCATTGATATTAACGATGTGGTAAAGTTTGGTAAAGATAGGATGAAAAAAGAAGGCCCTATCGTCTTAACAAGGCAAAATTTAGCAATATAGCATTTTTAACTAAATCAAGGGCCATAACTCTGCTGTTACTTGTCCGATCTGGCTGGTTTTCGAACTCATCCGAGCTTTCATTGATATTAACAATGTGGTAAAGTTTGGTAAAGATAGGATGAAAAACGAAGGCCCTATTGTCTTAACGAGGCAAAATATAGCAATATAGCATTTTTAACTAAATCAAGGACCATTACTCCGTTGTTACTGGTTCGATCTGGCTGGTTTTCGAACTTGTCTGAGCTTTCATTGATATTAACGATGTGGTAAAGTTTGGTAAAGATAGGATGAAAAAAGAAGGCCCTATCGTCTTAACAAGGCAAAATTTAGCAATATAGCATTTTTAACTAAATCAAGGGCCATAACTCTGCTGTTACTTGTCCGATCTGGCTGGTTTTCAAACTCATCCGAGCTTTCATTGATATTAACAACCTGTTAAAGTTTGGTAAAGATCGGATGAAAAATGAAGGCCCTATCGTCTTAACGAGACAAAAGTTAACAACGGACGGACGACGGACGGACGACGGACAGACGACGGACGGACGGACGACGGACAACTCGGCATCCCATAAGCTCTGCTGGCCTTCGGCCAGTAGAGCTAAAAATGACTGGCAAAATGCCAGTAAAACAGCTTAAATTTGAGCCCCGGTACATGTGATAAGGTAGCGCCGTGGTGTAGTGAGGTTATTAACTGTATCAATTTTTAATGGTTACAAATCGATGGTTAAATGCGAGACTAGTACGAGGTAGCGCCGTGGTGTAGTGGTTAGCATTGCGGCTTAGTAACCCAGGGATCGCGCGTTCAATCCCAGCCCGGACCGAATTTGGGTTAATTATCGAAATATTTCAAAAGTATTTCCTACCTTACCAGTCCTTCGGATGAGACTGTAAACCTAGGTCTGTTGCTAAAATGCTTAGTGCAATAGAGCGAGGATAAATAAACGCTTATACACACGTGATAAAATTTGCAGTATATAAATGATATAGTGGAAATTCCCGAGTTGCGTTGTTTTCCCCCCCATTAGCATAAATAATAAAAGGCAGTGACATAATGTTGAACACTTACCGAAGCTGGGATGACGTGACGTATCGGCTGTTGGTGTGGAATGCTGACCACTTGGGGTGAGGCCATTCTCACTGTGCCTGGTAATGTCGTCACAGAGATGGGACCCCTTATCTGGGGACGTGTCACCGACGTTACTGAAACATGCAAGGATACTTTAAACTGACTGTGGAACTATTTTGGTTATGCAGAAGCAAACGTATACATGAATTAAAAAAATAATTTTACCATGACATTATTCTAAAAGTTTTTAACTTATTTGCTTTTCATGAATTTTTTTTTATAGTTTACACATAAATTCTTGGTGACTGATAATAATTTCGAAGACTTATTTACTATAGATGCCATCTGGTCAGACTGTTTGAAGTTACCTCCCTTTTTTTGCATCTTTGTATGTTCAAGTTTTTGTGTCATGGTGAAATTCCTACCAAACTTCCTTACTTTACGTCCTTCTGTACATAATATTAAGTATTCAGTAAAAGAACATCTAAAAGAAAACACCAGAGACCATTAAAGGCCTAGTGGTCAATAAAACACAGCGAAGTCGCACATGCTGTGCTGTGCGAGGCCCCATAATTGTGGATTACTGCTGATTTTATTGTTTTTTTCTTAATTAGTTTATTGTCCCTCAATGATGGCTGGATTACACGGAAAAATAGGCCTGTAAACACAGGAATAAAGATGACGGTGATACACCATAAATGAGTCGTATTAGTCTCGCATTTAACCATCGATTTGTAACCATTAAAAATTGATACAGTTAATAAAACATGGTGTAAAGAAACAAGTAATAAGACAATACAGGTGTGATTTGCATTTGCAGCAATACACATGTCAAATACAGATAATATCATGCAACAGTTGACGTTTACCCAAGAATTAATAAATGACAGAAACAGTTTGAAATCATTATTAATGCTGCATAATTAAAATGTGTTCGAGGTTATTATACAGAAACCCAACTTGTTTATGTTTTTCTATCAGTCAATGGCGATACATACAACGACCGACCGTATTGCTGAACATTGATTTATACTTGCTTTTTTTCCCCGCAATGCAATGTGGATTTAAGTTTAATAAACTGAAGTGTTCCTTGAGCAGATGGTTCTTTAACCAATTTTCTATCACCCAAGGGCAAAAACTTCTGAAGTAATGATACAGAAAATCTAAATATCAAGCTTGTGCTGCGTTTTCTTCTAACATTGCTGTGTGTAAAATGTCGAGTTGATAGACTAAATAGTTCTTTAAATTAGATAATGAGATGAAACGGTTGTTCCGCAGCAGGAATAAATATGAATTCAAAAAACTTTGTAATAGCGATTTTCTGAAGAAATATTTGACAAGTTTGCAGATTAGATTGTTTTATTATATACTTTCCAGTGAAATAGTGGATTTTAGGATTAAAATAATTGAATTGGATTTTATAGTCGCACCAACAGCTAAGGTCATATGGTGATTTTCCAGCTTTCACTGGTGGAGGAAGACCCCAGATGCCCCTCCGGGCATTTTTCGTGCACGGGCGGGCACCTGGGTAGAACCACCGATGTTCCGCAAGCCAGCTGGATAGCTTCCTCACATAAAGATTCCTAGGCCCCTGAGGGATCGAACCTACAGCAGTGAGGGGCAAGTGATTGCAAGTCAGAGACTAACAACTCGGCCACGGACGCCCCAGGATTAAAATAAAACCTTGTATTTTCATTGTTTATATTTTCACTGTGAAAATATAAACAATGACATCACGCAACTGATGACTTGTTGGCGTTATTGACGTCATTGTTGCTGTGCGTCACTTTTATTTTAAGACAATTTCTAAGATTGTTAGTATATAATAAAAAGAATATTTGTTGTTTTGTCATGAATATAGGATTTATTTTTATCTCGAAGTGAGGAAACTCGAATATTTCCACTCGTGCTAAAGCACTCGTGAAAATATATGTTTTCTCACTTCTCGATGAAAATAAATCCTATATTCACTGCAATCCAACAAATATCCTCTATATATTTTTAGGTGATTAAAAGAGTTGATATGTTAAGGTGTGTTTTTTTTCATACAACAAACACACTGTATTGCATACGCTCTACATTGACTAGTTTGTTTATATTATACCAACATCTGAACTCACTATTAATAATGAACATGCGTTTCATAGACAATATGTATATCTTATACTAAAAGCAAATATTGTATAAAACCACCCAAATTACAAAAGCCATCACCATATATTTTAGTAACATCTATTTATTTGACACAACGTTTATTCGTTCACTGCAGCAGCTATACAAAACTGGCATTCAAACTTGATATTCTAAAATCGTACTCGTATTTCGATGACTCTTTTTTTTTTTCGCCATTTTTTTTCAAGACAAGCACCAAAAAGTGGTGCGAAAGCCGGTTTGCGAATTCAACATTTTAACTAAAAAATCTACCGGTAAGTAAAAATAAAGTAAAGTACATGATTTGCTAAGCAATCCGGCTAAAATGTAATATGCTAATAAATTAAGTCCCATAACAACATACACATGCACTGATGTCACAGTTTTCTCCCCAATCACGCAGAAGTCTACCCAACATCTTGGCTACATAACATAGCCAACATACAGTACTACATATAACATTCCACAACGAGGGGACATTAGTGTACAAGTATACTGAAGGAAAAAAGAAACCCAACTCTTGAATTTCTGCTATTTAATGTATATACTGCACATTTAATTCCATGTATGGTTGCAGCTAGTTAGAGAAAAGACTAAACTGAGCTGCTGAAATTCAGATTTTGAAAACAGTACACCTTTTAACAGGTAATTCCTAATGTTAAACTTCTGCTTTGAACATCTGAGCCATTTCAGTACAGTTTTTAATGTAAAGCCACTGCAAAATTTTACATCCTGAGTTAGCTCAGCTGCTTGAACCAAATGCGTATTATATCAATAATGAAACTTAGAAGCAATAGTATTTTATTGGTTAGTTTACTCTTTTTTCCGACAAGAAAAGTCTAATGTAGCCATGAAACATTTGATCAAGAGCAGCATATTATACATACAATACATAGCGCAAATTCCCGAGTTGCGTTTCTTTTTTTCTTTAGTATATATATGATGCATGCAGTAGGCTACCTTTGAAAGTCTGAGGAGAGCCTAGTGTGGCCAGACCGCCGGTCAAGGGCCGTAGTTGGGCAACAGCTGAACAGAGGAAAAGAAACGCAGAAGATATGAGAGTGAACAGGTATGAACAGGTTACAAAATAAAGGTAGGTAAACCATTTAGGCTATTCTGTTTAAACATTCCCGGAACCACAGGAAGGCAGTTTAATAAACATCAGTAGGTGAACCGTATTTTATGAAATTTGGTTTTTAAACTCAATTTTGTATCTATGGGTGGGTGTTAAATTTCAAAATTGCCTTTCTTGGGTCTCATGTTTAATTGAATAGCCCTTATCACAGTTCCTACATGTATCCTAAAAGACAAGGTATGATAAGGGAGTATTTTGCCCCCAATATATTCAAAATGCAAAAAATCATATTTACATATAATCTGTTGTGCATGTTGAAGTAAATTGATCATATTCTATCTTCTAAATATATTTTGATCCTAAAAATATAGAGCGCACCTCCGAGCACAGTTTTTTAGCTGATGATGCATCCCTATCAAGTACCTGTTTCAACAAAAAATCAGCTGTGCTCGAGGGTGCGCTCTGTATTTCCAAGACCAACCTGCCAAAAATGAACAAAATGTAATTTTTTTTTGAAAGAAAAGGCCCTGTTTGTGAGGCTCTTAAACTAATTTAGGGCCTTCAAACATACTTCAAATGAGTTTTAATAATGATTCAGTTCATTTGTAGTTAAACTGTATATTCAAAACTTGTGCATTAAAACTTTCAATATTCGGGGACAATTTTGCCCCTTAGCATACAAGTCCTTTCAAAAGTGTTAAAGTTTTCCTTCCCAAATATATCACAGACAGACAAGACAAATAGTATTTTAAAGTTTGTTCATCCGAGTGTGATGGATCCAAGTAAACAATGGTAGAAATTGTAAGCATATATGAAACATATCAATGAATTTGTTTAAGTCAGGGCTGTTCCAGGAAAAAAGCCCTGTGGGGGTCGGAACGAAAACGAATTCAAAATCTGTGGGTGAGGGGTGTCAGAAGAATTCTAATTATGTCGGTTGGGGGTGTCAGAAGATTTCGAATTCTGTGGGTGGGGGGTGAAATGTAAATCGTATTGAGTTGTTGGAGGGTGTACATACATGTGATACCTCACGGCGTGAGATGAAATCTCACGGAATTCTAACCCTCCTCCCGGCCCCACGGAATTGTGTGAAAAACTCCCGTAAAATTGCTAAAATCGATTTTTGTATGTTAGCAGATGTTGCTTCTAAAAATAGGATGAATTCAAGAACGACAACTCCTACGAAATTTCGTACTTCGTACTCAATTAGATTCGTACTTCGTACTCAATTAGATTCGTACTTCGTACTCAATTAGATTCGTACTTCGTACTCAATTAGATTCGTACTATTTTACATTGTACTCTAATTTGATTCATACTATTGGTTATTTTCCAGAGGGAAGTTATTAGGCAGCCAACCGTGCAGCCGTCTTTTGCATGGCCGTTTTTGAAAAATCGCGGCCAATATTACCTCAATATTTTTATGTTTTGTAAGTACGAAAATATAACAACACACTTTAAAAGGATACTGTCTGTAAGTATTAAAGCACATTATTGAGCATAACCAAATAACAGAGAAATGTTTATCAATTGTTATTAAATAAAACAGGATTGTTTTCTTTATGAATATGGACCCAGGCCTACAAGATTGTTTTCTTTATGAATATGGACCCAGGCCTACAGGATTGTTTTCTTTATGAATATGGACCAAGGCCTACAGGATTGTTTTCTTTATGGATATGGACCCAGGCCTACAGGATTGTTTTCTTTATGAGTATGGACCCAGGCCTACAGGATTGTTTTCTTTATGAATATAGACCCAGGCCTACAGGATTGTTTTCTTTATGAGTATGGACCCAGGCCTATAGGATTGTTTTCTTTATAAATATGGACCCAGG
>JAWPHD010009567.1:0-102330 GCA_037043455.1 Cyrtodaria siliqua
AACTACCTACATACAGACAACGGAAAAGACTACACAGCGGCACCAGATCAACCAACACACTCAACGCAGAACAGTCCATACGCTATTGTGCCCTTCTCGTCGAGATACCTCAGCACACACACACTATATATATTCTAAAAGAAGCACAGTAATCCTATTACAAAATATTACTATGTGCATATTTAAGTTTCAAATAACTTATGAAAGGTAGAGATGATTAAAATTAACTACGCCACATTCAACAGTAACAGTCCCATTATTGCAGTATGAAGAAAAAAAAAAAAAAAATAGACGTCATTGGCTTAGTATGATAAAATTGTTGCTTTTAACTTTCTAAACTACTTAACCGATTTCAATAATCTACGACTCATTTTTTTAGTTAAGTTATTTCCAATCCTCCAATGATATAACCTTTTATAGCAACTTTTGGAAAAAAATAGTTCCGGCAGTGAAAAAATAAAACTCTATATTTCACACGTATGAAATACCACTTTTATTTCATTGCTAAAATCCACTATTTCACTACTAAGCAAAAATTAAAAATTCAAATTAGGGATACAAATTCATGTATCGATGGTCTATAATTATAACGTCGTAAGTGAAAAATCATAGTTTTCGGGAAAGTGAAACAAACGGACTGACGGTATCAACTGTGTGAATTCTCTGAACAATCTCATATGACATAAGCTGTAGTTTGCTTTAAAAAAAAAGTTTGACTTTGCAATCTGAACAATTGCACGTACGAGCTTATGTTATTAATAATCGGAAAGGAAGATGTTCATCAAAAAGTTCTATCTGGCAGTTACGACCTTTTTAAAATTACGTTAAAAGCGATTATTAGTTATAATACAAGGGCCAATTTACATTGGTCTTATATTCATGTGACAAACATAGTTTGTCTCAATGTCTCGCATAACTAAGCGTGTCATACTGCAAATCCAAATAATGCCGTATATTCCGAATGCATGGACATGGTCTAATACTTGTACATAAATGAGAGCGTCAGATAATAAGGACTTTACTTTTGCCGAAAAGTAGACATTGAAAAAATATATTTAGTACGTGTTAGGTTTCACATAATTGATAAAAAACAACAACATAATAAATGACACAGTATCTCATTTCTATAGTACCAGGGAGTATATATATGCCATAAGTACCCGCCACCTGGTAACCAAAACACTCGAGGTATGGCACGTATTAGATTTGGATTTGCAGTATGACACGCCTCAGCACATGCTCACAACTAACAATATACCACACATCGATTAATCAACTATTGCGGTGCCCTATTGAAGTGCAGCCGAATTTATCCATATTATGAATATACTCCATTGATTACAATAGACTGATGCACCTGTTAGCCAAACTGGCCAAAAAATAGCCAAGTTAAACTTTTTTTTTTTCATTTATGTAGTTAAACAGCAAAACACGATGCATGCGTGGCCAGTTAGCTGTACAATGTTTTTATGAATTAAAACAAAGACGTTTTAAGAATGAATACATTGGTAAAATGAGACTTTTTGTTCGGTCAATTAATCAGTTTAAACTGAAAATTTGGATATTTTCTTTACATTTGAGATAATATTTCCTCACTATAATGGAACAGTTAAAGGTGAAATAGTGCGTGTCTTTTGAGTATATATTCGGAAATATATGTATATAATATACAATCTGTTCAAATCTTACACTTATTGGTTGTCCCGTTTTCTCACAGTAGACAATTTTATCTCATAGCGCACACGCTTCGAGTTTCGCCCTGGTAAGTGTCACGTGATCCTGTGACGTCATTGGTACCAAACGATTAGCGGTGTCGCATTGAGTTGTATAGTATTGTCTATGTAGGATTACGTTTTATGGGTACTTGTTAAAAATGCCGTGTGCTGTTGCTGGGTGAAAAAGTTTGCATAAAGACGGACAAGATAATAACCTAAGTTTCTTTCGTTTCCCTAATCGAGATAATGATATATTAAGATTTGAAGTGTGGGTAGACCGTTACCGAAGAAAATCGCCCGACTCGTCGAGAAAGTGGGAACCCTACGAAAGACGCGCGAGTTTGTAGCAAACATTTTGAGTTGACTTCGTGGAAGTCCATCCTTTGGTTTCATTATCTTTGAATTTGGAGAACAAAAGGCCATGCATATTAAAATCAACAGCGGTACCAACAATATTTGACTATAAAAATGGGAAGTGCATAATCCCGCCGTCTCTAAGCAAGTTGTATTCGCCTATTCGACGACGTTGAGGCGGAAATTTATACATGAAGTAAGATTGAAATTTATGTTCGAATATCTTAGCCCCTCATCGGGTATACGTATGATAAATTGAAGAAAGGTGTATAGTCTTAGATCTTTATATACACCGTGAATGTTTAGCTGTTGAATTAGAAGCATGCGTCTCTACGCGAATCAATGCAGAGTTGACGGCGCTAATAATATGTAGCCGTCTTTTTTAAAATATTGCTAAGAACGTTCAGCATATAAATTTAAATGAATCCGGTGAAATAAACACTGTGTCTTTGTTTCCAAATTTTAATTTTAATCATTTTAAATTATTCACCCTCTTCTGCCAATAGTGTTATAAATATATATTATCAACATATATAGGTCTATGGATTTGAAAAAGAATACAAAATGTTTCATGGATATCTATTACAAGGCAGAAAATTAATAATATTTCTAGCTTTTATATTAATTCAGTAATGTTTTATGACAAATCAACAACAATAACGCCTCGTAGCTCGTGCAATAAGTAAAACAAGTATAATAGAATATTATATACTTTATATTATGGTAATTTGATTTGTTTCGTCTGTTTTCGATCTGTATATCAGGATTTATTTATTTCTAACTGTCTATATCGTGCTCATAATACACTCAAGTGATATGAAAACGCAACACGGGAATTTCCGCTATATATTGTATATACTGCACACTTAATTGCACATAATATTCCAAAGAAATCCCAAGATGTTTTTTTTAAAAAAAGTTGCAGTTAACTAGAGAAAGGACACAAATGTGATGTTGTAGACGTTTTAATCACACTACACTTTGTAACAAGAACTTCATCAATGTTGAAGTTGCTCTTTGAAAAATTGAGCTAGTTCAGTACTGTATTTAACGTAAATAGTTAATTTTGCATCCTAAGTTTGCTCACATGATTGAGCCAAACGCGTACTCTGTGAATAATGAAACATTACAGGAATACTATTTGCTGTATTATGTGTTGTTTTAGTATTTTTTCCAATAGAAAAGGTCTTACGTAGCCATGAACCATTCGATTAAAAGCAGCAAATTGTACATACGATATATAGCGGAAATTCCCATGTTGCGTTTTCATATCACTTGAGTGTACATATGGCTATATTATTTTTTCTCTCTTTGTGCGCGACAAATTAGAGCTCGCATATCATGTGATATATCCGTCTTGTGCAATACGCGTCTGCCCTCGGCGGTATTACACCGCTCAAGAAGTTGCAATAAACAGGAAATATATCATAAAACTAGGTTTCCCTAAATGGTGCGTGCTTTTGTGATGTACCGACGTATGTACCCTAATTAGGCTGTACTTCAATAGTGCACCGCAACATTTGATTAGTCTGTATTGATATTTGGGGGCAGTGGCGACTAGAGAGCGTGTCATATTGCAAACACCGCTCCTAGAGTGTTTGGTGTTGATGGCGACTTATGGCAAATATATAATACTATAGAAATTATGGTGCCGAAATTATATGCTGTTTCATTTATTATTGTTTTTATTCATTTTTTATCAATTATGGATAATATCTAATAAATATATTTGTCTACTTATCGGCAAAAAAATCTGACGCTCGTATTAATTTATAGGTATTAGACCAGGTCCATTTATACGGAATATACTCCATTTCGCGGTTATTATGTATGTACCAAGATATTGCAGTGTTGCGAGTGATTTACTGTCAGATTTCGATGAAAACAATGTTTACGTTGTTTTTTGTTTGTTGTTGCTTTAAGTGTATAAATACACTATTTTGTTAGATTAGTGAATAGTATAATGAACTGCTGAACGTAGCTGAGAGTTTTTGCCCGCCACAGCGGATTGACGCCGAGGACGGAAGACTAAAGACCGAATATGGAAGATGTACTGGCCGTCGGGTGGTGTGTGCCGCGCAGGGGTCATACTGTGATGGGTGTGGCCCCAAACTGGGCTACCAAAACTACACCAGCAACCGCAGTGGATGTCGTCCCCCCCCGCCCCCTCATCGCCGCAGCGAAAACTACACAGAGCCAAAGCGACAACTACCTACATACAGACAACGGAAAAGACTACACAGCGGCACCAGATCAACCAACACACTCAACGCAGAACAGTCCATACGCTATTGTGCCCTTCTCGTCGAGATACCTCAGCACACACACACTATATATATTCTAAAAGAAGCACAGTAATCCTATTACAAAATATTACTATGTGCATATTTAAGTTTCAAATAACTTATGAAAGGTAGAGATGATTAAAATTAACTACGCCACATTCAACAGTAACAGTCCCATTATTGCAGTATGAAGAAAAAAAATAAAAAAATAGACGTCATTGGCTTAGTATGATAAAATTGTTGCTTTTAACTTTCTAAACTACTTAACCGATTTCAATAATCTACGACTCATTTTTTTAGTTAAGTTATTTCCAATCCTCCAATGATATAACCTTTATAGCAACTTTTGGAAAAAAATAGTTCCGGCAGTGAAAAAATAAAACTCTATATTTCACACGTATGAAATACCACTTTTATTTCATTGCTAAAATCCACTATTTCACTACTAAGCAAAAATTAAAAATTCAAATTAGGGATACAAATTCATGTATCGATGGTCTATAATTATAACGTCGTAAGTGAAAAATCATAGTTTTCGGGAAAGTGAAACAAACGGACTGACGGTATCAACTGTGTGAATTCTCTGAACAATCTCATATGACATAAGCTGTAGTTTGCTTTAAAAAAAAAGTTTGACTTTGCAATCTGAACAATTGCACGTACGAGCTTATGTTATTAATAATCGGAAAGGAAGATGTTCATCAAAAAGTTCTATCTGGCAGTTACGACCTTTTAAAATTACGTTAAAAGCGATTATTAGTTATAATACAAGGGCCAATTTACATTGGTCTTATATTCATGTGACAAACATAGTTTGTCTCAATGTCTCGCATAACTAAGCGTGTCATACTGCAAATCCAAATAATGCCGTATATTCCGAATGCATGGACATGGTCTAATACTTGTACATAAATGAGAGCGTCAGATAATAAGGACTTTACTTTTGCCGAAAAGTAGACATTGAAAAAATATATTTAGTACGTGTTAGGTTTCACATAATTGATAAAAAACAACAACATAATAAATGACACAGTATCTCATTTCTATAGTACCAGGGAGTATATATATGCCATAAGTACCCGCCACCTGGTAACCAAAACACTCGAGGTATGGCACGTATTAGATTTGGATTTGCAGTATGACACGCTCAGCACATGCTCACAACTAACAATATACCACACATCGATTAATCAACTATTGCGGTGCCCTATTGAAGTGCAGCCGAATTTATCCATATTATGAATATACTCCATTGATTACAATAGACTGATGCACCTGTTAGCCAAACTGGCCAAAAAATAGCCAAGTTAAACTTTTTTTTTCATTTATGTAGTTAAACAGCAAAACACGATGCATGCGTGGCCAGTTAGCTGTACAATGTTTTTATGAATTAAAACAAAGACGTTTTAAGAATGAATACATTGGTAAAATGAGACTTTTTGTTCGGTCAATTAATCAGTTTAAACTGAAAATTTGGATATTTTCTTTACATTTGAGATAATATTTCCTCACTATAATGGAACAGTTAAAGGTGAAATAGTGCGTGTCTTTTGAGTATATATTCGGAAATATATGTATATAATATACAATCTGTTCAAATCTTACACTTATTGGTTGTCCCGTTTTCTCACAGTAGACAATTTTATCTCATAGCGCACACGCTTCGAGTTTCGCCCTGGTAAGTGTCACGTGATCCTGTGACGTCATTGGTACCAAACGATTAGCGGTGTCGCATTGAGTTGTATAGTATTGTCTATGTAGGATTACGTTTTATGGTACTTGTTAAAAATGCCGTGTGCTGTTGCTGGGTGAAAAAGTTTGCATAAAGACGGACAAGATAATAACCTAAGTTTCTTTCGTTTCCCTAATCGAGATAATGATATATTAAGATTTGAAGTGTGGGTAGACCGTTACCGAAGAAAATCGCCCGACTCGTCGAGAAAGTGGGAACCTACGAAAGACGCGCGAGTTTGTAGCAAACATTTTGAGTTGACTTCGTGGGAAGTCCATCCTTTGGTTTCATTATCTTTGAATTTGGAGAACAAAAGGCCATGCATATTAAAATCAACAGCGGTACCAACAATATTTGACTATAAAAATGGGAAGTGCATAATCCCGCCGTCTCTAAGCAAGTTGTATTCGCCTATTCGACGACGTTGAGGCGGAAATTTATACATGAAGTAAGATTGAAATTTATGTTCGAATATCTTAGCCCCTCATCGGGTATACGTATGATAAATTGAAGAAAGGTGTATAGTCTTAGATCTTTATATACACCGTGAATGTTTAGCTGTTGAATTAGAAGCATGCGTCTCTACGCGAATCAATGCAGAGTTGACGGCGCTAATAATATGTAGCCGTCTTTTTTTAAAATATTGCTAAGAACGTTCAGCATATAAATTTAAATGAATCCGGTGAAATAAACACTGTGTCTTTGTTTCCAAATTTTAATTTTAATCATTTTAAATTATTCACCCTCTTCTGCCAATAGTGTTATAAATATATATTATCAACATATATAGGTCTATGGATTTGAAAAAGAATACAAAATGTTTCATGGATATCTATTACAAGGCAGAAAATTAATAATATTTCTAGCTTTTATATTAATTCAGTAATGTTTTATGACAAATCAACAACAATAACGCCTCGTAGCTCGTGCAATAAGTAAAACAAGTATAATAGAATATTATATACTTTATATTATGGTAATTTGATTTGTTTCGTCTGTTTTCGATCTGTATATCAGGATTTATTTATTTCTAACTGTCTATATCGTGCTCATAATACACTCAAGTGATATGAAAACGCAACACGGGAATTTCCGCTATATATTGTATATACTGCACACTTAATTGCACATAATATTCCAAAGAAATCCCAAGATGTTTTTTTCAAAAAAAGTTGCAGTTAACTAGAGAAAGGACACAAATGTGATGTTGTAGACGTTTTAATCACACTACACTTTGTAACAAGAACTTCATCAATGTTGAAGTTGCTCTTTGAAAAATTGAGCTAGTTCAGTACTGTATTTAACGTAAATAGTTAATTTTGCATCCTAAGTTTGCTCACATGATTGAGCCAAACGCGTACTCTGTGAATAATGAAACATTACAGGAATACTATTTGCTGTATTATTTGTTGTTTTAGTATTTTTTCCAATAGAAAAGGTCTTACGTAGCCATGTACCATTCGATTAAAAGCAGCAAATTGTACATACGATATATAGCGGAAATTCCCATGTTGCGTTTTCATATCACTTGAGTGTACATATGGCTATATTATTTTTTCTCTCTTTGTGCGCGACAAATTAGAGCTCGCATATCATGTGATATATCCGTCTTGTGCAATACGCGTCTGCCCTCGGCGGTATTACACCGCTCAAGAAGTTGCAATAAACAGGAAATATATCATAAAACTAGGTTTCCCTAAATGGTGCGTGCTTTTGTGATGTACCGACGTATGTACCCTAATTAGGCTGTACTTCAATAGTGCACCGCAACATTTGATTAGTCTGTATTGATATTTGGGGGCAGTGGCGACTAGAGAGCGTGTCATATTGCAAACACCGCTCCTAGAGTGTTTGGTGTTGATGGCGACTTATGGCAAATATATAATACTATAGAAATTATGGTGCCGAAATTATATGCTGTTTCATTTATTATTGTTTTTATTCATTTTTTATCAATTATGGATAATATCTAATAAATATATTTGTCTACTTATCGGCAAAAAAATCTGACGCTCGTATTAATTTATAGGTATTAGACCAGGTCCATTTATACGGAATATACTCCATTTCGCGGTTATTATGTATGTACCAAGATATTGCAGTGTTGCGAGTGATTTACTGTCAGATTTCGATGAAAACAATGTTTACGTTGTTTTTTGTTTGTTGTTGCTTTAAGTGTATAAATACACTATTTTGTTAGATTAGTGAATAGTATAATGAACTGCTGAACGTAGCTGAGAGTTTTTGCCCGCCACAGCGGATTGACGCCGAGGACGGAAGACTAAAGACCGAATATGGAAGATGTACTGGCCGTCGGGTGGTGTGTGCCGCGCAGGGGTCATACTGTGATGGGTGTGGCCCCAAACTGGGCTACCAAAACTACACCAGCAACCGCAGTGGATGTCGTCCCCCCCCGCCCCCTCATCGCCGCAGCGAAAACTACACAGAGCCAAAGCGACAACTACCTACATACAGACAACGGAAAAGACTACACAGCGGCACCAGATCAACCAACACACTCAACGCAGAACAGTCCATACGCTATTGTGCCCTTCTCGTCGAGATACCTCAGCACACACACACACACACACACACACACACACACACACACACACACACACACACACACACACACACACACACACACACACACACACACACACACATACACACACACACACACACACACACACACACACACACACACACACACACACACACACAACACACACAACATACAACACACACACACACACACACACACTATAATCATTAATAACACTGGGGACCCAGTTTGCCCTTCACACATGTGAGAAACACGTTTTTCAGCACGTTAGTATGTGGGCACTATATGCATCGTCTTGAGTTACACACGTTTATCGATTTTTTAAAAATTGTTCTAGCTTTATACGGAATATTTAGTGTAATAATAAATTAAACACACAGTTGTATATTGTTTGTCAGTGTTTTAAAAATACCAAAATGACTGTTTATTTCATACCATTAAACAAATCGGCATAACATGACATGTATTGGTGGCAAAAGCATGTGTCTGGCATGTTTTCTCGGATTTTTCTGGACTGATACTTTAAATAAATAATTTAACGACGTTTCATGTACATTTACAACGAATAGTACATGTATGATAAAGAAGAAGTATACATAATGTATTAGTTGCGAATGAGATTAATTGTTTGCATTGCGCATTTAATTTTAAACAATTTAGTATAATCAGTGTACGTCAATGATAGTTTATAATCATTAAATGCCGCTTACAAAATGATTGAGGCTTCCTTCTTTTTCACTACATATATATTTTGTTTTAATTCAGTTTGTAATATAAATACCGAGACATTGTCGATCTTTTAGTAGACTAGATTGTAAATAGTCCGATAAGCTCTGTCCACAAATTACCTGTATCGATAAAATTTAATAAGCTCCGCCCACGGTTTATCTGTAATTGCTTAAACGAAATAAGCCCTGTCCACGTAATGCTTTGATTTAAATTTAAATGTATTTGAGAACTTTATTAACAGCCATGGCATGTTACAAGTCACATCCTTGAAAGGTATAGCTATATAAGCTTGAAAACAAAACATTCAGCCAAATAAGATCAAATAACAACAGGAATAAAAATGAAGCAGGTAAGTTATTAATTATATACTCTTCCATTCAGTTTAATTCAGTCCATAAATATATAACACATCATTGACATTTCAAAAGTCAACGCCTGTGCATGTACTTTAATACATGCATTCACAGACATATTAATTTGTTATTAGGTCTGCATTCCATTTATTTAAATGCGTAATCTGATATTAGTAAACCGCGACAAAGTTTCTGATAAACGTAGGAAATTACGCAGCAACAACACTATAATAGAATCAAATATATCAAATAAATTATAGGTTTTACTGCAATATCGCGAACACTCACGTTGATTGCGAGTGAGCTATCACTTTTCGTCTGTTGTCTGTCCGTCCGTCCGTCCGTCTTTTTTAGCTTCTCCGTGGCCGAATGGTTAACGATGTTGCGTTGTAAAACTTCGCCTCTCACCGCTGTAGGTTCGAATCCCACTGAGAGCTCGACTTGTAAGTCAGGAAGTGTCGATTCTTATAGATGGCAGGAGGTGTACAGTACTGGTTCTACCGATTTCTACCCAGGAAAAATGGGTGGTCTGCCTCCACCACAAAAATAGACCGTCATATATAACCTTACACGTAAAACACCATATAAAATAAACAACGATTTCGGCACGTGTTCTTTATAAATTCGCCAAACCCTAGACGGTCTTTTAAAATAACTTTTCTCTGAAACTACAGGAGCTACAGGTCTTATAGTTTGCATGAATCATACGCTAATGGTCCTCTATCAAGTTTGTTCAAATGGTGACAGGGGTAAACGGTGATGTTCAGTTTTGGAATTATGTCTCATTGTATGTGTCCTAAATCTATAAAAGTTAGGAATGTTGTTTTGATATCCCGAGTTTCTTCTTCTTCTTCTTCTTCTTCTTCTTCTTCTTCTTCTTCTTCTTCTTCTTCTTCTTCTTCTTCTTCTTCTTCTTCTTCTTCTTCTTCTTCTTCTTCTTCTTTTTCTTTTTCTTCTTCTTTTTCGGCTGCTGCTGCCTGCTTGCCCCTTTCAAGTTGTAAAGATTGAAAATTCAGTCCATTAGTTGGACCACTCCAAAATTATCATCTGAATCCAACTCTGTTTTTTTCTTCTTTTTTTAGATATTCGCTGTCGCCTGTGCTGCCTGTTTCGTTATAACGAATGCGGGACCTTCACCCGAGTTGACGTCCCTGAAAATAACGGGCTGCTTTTGTAACAGTGACGGACGTAGAGTTTGCACGTACGATCAAGCCAGTATGGCAGTTACATAAATATCGTCGCAACTATTAGTTCGGGATCGGTAAATATTTAGTTTATATAATTATATTTGCACATAAATCTTAGTAAAATAAGATTGCTTTTGTTTGTATGTGTGTATGGTGTTTCACGTCATTTTAAAATCATGTAAGGTTATATAGTTATATACAATTTTGTGGTGGAGGCAGACCACGCACTTTACCTTGGTAGAACCAGTACTGTACACCTCCCGCCATCCGTAAGAATCGACACTTCCTCACAAGTCGAGCTCTCAGTGGGATTCAAAGCCGCAGCGGTGAGAGGCGAGAAAGTTTACAACGCAATCCGTCGTTAACCCCTCGGCCTGTAATAATGTAATAATGAAAAAATAAATAGCAAAGAAAATCAATTATAAGTAGTCTTAAAGAAATGGATTGATGAAAGTTTAGATCAATACACTTTTTTAAAACAAAATGTAAAATGTACCTTTTACAATAAATTTGAAGTAAAATCAATGATCAATCACAATTAAAATACTCATATTCAATCTTGAATATATTTTAAACACACTTCAAAATCTTGTTTTGTGATCGAAGTACACTTTTTATTCAATAATGTGTACAAGTGATAGCAATATAAATTCAGTATGAATGATTAGCTTTGACTTAAAAAGACACATGGCAAACTTGCTTTTAAAAAGACTCAAAGCGACCGTTAGTTTTTCTCAATAACTTACATTTATCCAATCATCAATATTAATTATAAGAATACTATAAAGTAAATTGTGTTTGCATATTAATAAATGTCGATTACATTAAATCAATAATATATTTAAAGATATGATAGAATAAGACGAAAAAATGGAAAACTCATAATGTTATTTAATTATATGAAAGCAGTTTAAAGTAAAACATGAAACTGGATAAATAAAAAAAAAAAATGCTTGATAAACACTTCAAGATTGTCATGTGTCCCTTTAAGATATAACTAGCTGAGTCGTCGAGTTTTTAAGATCAAGCATATTCGTCAACAATAATTAAACCGAAGGATGCATGTGTATACATTGTAAATGAAACTGAAACAAATCATGATGTGTTGTTGTTTTGTTGTATTTGTACTGACAACTAACACTGCAGATTAATACTGCCTGTGCACGAAATTTTCCCAGAGGGGCACCTGGGGCCTCCCTCTACCAATGGAAGCTGGAAAGTCGCCATATTACCTTAGCTGTTGGTGCGACTATACAATCCAATTCAATTCAAAACTATTCCAGACCCCTTTCTAGCACAGGTTTCATTACTATAGCATAGAGACAGGATAGAAGGAACAATAGATAGTTTTAGTATAATTAATTCAAGGCCAGAATATAATCTCTCACTCGTTTATCCGATTTGTTTTCTCCGACATTTTTAGCTCTACTGGCCAAGGGCCAAGGGCCAGCAGAGCTTATGGGATGGCGAGTTGTCCGTTGTCCGTCCGTCCGTCCGTCCGTCCGTCCGTCCGTCTGTTAACTTTTACCTTTTTAAGACGATAGGGCCTTCATGTGATCCTTACCAAACTTTAACAGATTATTAATATCAATGAAAGCTCAGACAAGTTCGAAAACCAGCCAGATCGGACCAGCAACAACGGAGTTATAGCCCTTGATTTAGTTAAAAATGCTATATTTTGCCTCGTTAAAACGATCGGGCCTTCATTTTTCTTCCGATTTTTACCAAACTTTACCAGATTGTTAATGTCAATGAAAGCTCAGACAAGTTCAAACAACAGCCAAATCGGACCAGTAGGAGCAGAGTTACGGCCCTTGATTTAGTTAAAAGTGCTGTATGTTGCCATGTTAAGATGATAGGCCCTTCATTTGTCATACAATCTTTACCAAACTTTACAAGATTGTTAATATCAAATAATCTCCTTTAAATTTGTAAAACAGCCAGGTTTGACATTTACAAAGGAGTTATGGCCCTTGATTTTCTGCTATATGCTATATTTTTGCCTCATTAAGATGAAAGGGCCTTCATTTGGACGGATTTCAGTGAAACTTTTCAGAGATGATCAGTTCCAAGCCTAGTTGTACATATCGTCACCGTGTTCCGGTTGAATGATTTTGGCTGAGTTATGTCCCTTTAAAAGTTTTAATACACAAACTTTGTCCTGAGTACTTCTCCTGAACCCCTGGCCGGATTTAAACAAAACGTTTTAGGTATGATCAGTTCCAGGTCTAGTTGTGCAAATCATTGCCGTGTTCTTGTTGAATGACTTTTGGCAGAGTTTTTGCCCTTTAAATGTTTTAATACACAAACTTTGTCTGGCCTTGTTATCTTGAACCCCTCGCTGATTTCAACGAAACTTTACAGGGATGATCATCATCAAGCCTAGTTGTGCATATCATCGTTGCGTTCCGGCTTACAGATTTTTGGCAGAGTTATGGACCTTTAAATGTTTTTGATACACATACATTTTCCGGGCTAATTCTCCTGAACTCCTGGCTG
Source organism: Cyrtodaria siliqua (assembly GCA_037043455.1). Classification (NCBI taxonomy): domain Eukaryota; kingdom Metazoa; phylum Mollusca; class Bivalvia; order Adapedonta; family Hiatellidae; genus Cyrtodaria; species Cyrtodaria siliqua. Next base: position 13,421 of record JAWPHD010009567.1, read on the forward strand.
GATTTCAACAAAACTTGTCAAGGGTGATCAGTATCAAGCCTAGTTTTGAATAAACTCACCATATTCCGGTTGAATGATTTTTGGCAGAGTTATGGCCCTTTAAAGGTTTTAATAGACACACATTGTCCAGATGAGTCTCTTCTGAGCTCCTTGCCGGATTTCAGCGAAACTTGGTGGGGATGATCAGCACCAAGCCTAGTTGCACCTATCATTGCCGTGTTCTGGTTGAATGAATTTCGGCAGAGGTATGACTCCTTAAAAGTTTTAATACACTAACTTTGTACAGACTAGTTCTCCTGAACATAAGGCTGGATTTCAACAAAACTTATCATCGCCACGTTCCGGTTGAATGATATTATACATACAATTTATGTTTAGCCAGTAGAGCGTCCACAGGCCCTCTTTGGTCTCTTGTTATTAGTTTGCTCAGCGATTGGGTTATTATTATTTTTCGCGTTTCTGCAACATTGTTTTACTTAAATATTGGATCACTGTTTTACAAAGGAATACAATTTTAGCCTCATCTTATCATTTTGCTGAAGTTTAAAAACCCACAAAACTGTATAGCCAATGTTCGCCTTTTTTGTTTATATTTTTCTTAATTTGTTTTCAACAGGTGGAATGTTCCGTTACTGGCTTCGGTAGCATAGTGACCGAATACAGAGGTACCTGCACGGCAACTACCACTTCCGGCACATTTACAATCAAAGACCCAGGTGCGGAACTCCTTGTTGTTGGCAATAACTACGACACTGTTGATATAAACAACTGCATTGTTAAACCCCAAAGGAGTGCAATTTTAGGCTGAATATGTTGTGTTATAAATCTGTTTTGAAGAATAATATTACATGCTTTTTCAGTTCTTTATTTTTTTCTTAATGGATTTTGTTGGGTAACAGGCAATAGCTATTTATCGAGGAAGTTGACTTAACAAAGCCATTCATTGGAATAAATGGCTCTTGTAAGAGATTTCTAAGATTTAAAGCGAAACATATTTTAACATGGAAATATCAGAGCGCGATTTGCGCGATTTGCGCGATTTGCGCACTTATTATACGCCCCCGCCAACCTCCCCCACACCACCCCACACACATCCCTGCCCCGAAAACGTTTGCACCATGGTGACCTGGCATCATATGAGGATGATCAAACGCTTAATCAAATATAAATCTTACCTTCGTCCTATTGTATAATACGCGGCTATAGTATGGGATAGTTGTATAAAAAAGATAATTTAGAAAGAATACAATATGAAGCGGCGCAAATAGCTACTTGCTGGACTCGTTCTGTCTCTATACATAAATTGTTGACTGAAATTGGTTGGGTCTCTCTGTCCGATAGAAGACACATCCAAAAGTTGATATTTACCTTTAAGTTTAAAAAAGTTACCGAGTTACTTGAATGAAATATTTCCCGTAACTATTTCAGAATTGAATCCTTATAACTTGAGAAACCATTCCAACTTCGTTACTTTACCTAGAAGAACATAATTGTTTTCGAGATCTGTCTTACCAGCATCCCTAAAATTTTGGAACGAACTTGATATTAACATTCGCGAAGAACCATCCCTTTCGAGTTTTAAAACTAGACTTAAAAATTACTTTAAATCACCAATAATACCCCAGTACTACATAATGCGTGATAGATACCTTTCAGTTTTACATGCGCGTGAAACAATTGCAGCAATTTAAACGCTGTCAGATCTCTATCTTAATCATTTGAGGGATAATCACAATTGTATATGTTGTGATGGTGTTGAAGATGTTGAGCATTATTTGTTTAGATTTTCAGATATGAAACGGCAATTATGAAACGGCAATTATTTTTAGACACTCGTATATTTCACCCTTTAAGTCCTCGCAAACTTGTATACGGCAACAACCAACTAACTGACGAGGAAACCCATATCCAATTTACTCAAGTTCAAAACTATATTAAACACACCAAACGATTCCAACATCCTTCACTTTGTATCGATATACCGTTGTATTTTGTCTATATCAAAAGCGCTGTGTTTCTATCAGCCTGAACGGGGTTATGGGGTGTTATTTAGGTGGAGATTGCGTGGGGGTAGAATGGCACGTCAGAGTTTAATTTTTTGGAAATTTTCTTCTTCAGTTTTTTCCTTATCAAGTTCATATTGAAATGTATTGTTACAATTTCAAACCGATAATCACGTTTACTTTTTCAGCCAAAATGGAGAGAACTATAACTAATGTTGTTATAACGTGTACTTCACTCCATTTGCATATGTGTGATGTTGAATTGATGTATTGTAACATATCTGCAATAAAATATTATTAAACTAGAATATGAGGATGATCATCAGTAGTATATAAAGGGGGGGGGGTATAGGGGCAGTTTCCCCATCTCGGGAACGAGAAGAACTAATGAAATATGCCAGGGGGGACTCAGGCGTAACTCATTCACATCACCAAGATCTAAATGTAAGTCACGCCTAAATCAACACCAACATATTTCATTAGTTTTCTCAAGCACCCCGCTCAGGGAAACTCACCCTATACCCCCCTTTATATACTACTAATCAATCCGGTTTTCTATTTTAATAACATAACATTTGCAACTCATTAACATAACATTTGCAATTCGTTAAGCAAAGTCAGACGGAACCGGGCAGTAGTCTTCATCATCGCTCTGCATATCATTTTTTACCATGGAATATTTTATTTTCCTACACTTTGCTATTTTGTATTTCAGTTCAATATATTATTTAATATTTTCAATATGAATGGAACCCAACTATTGAAATCTTCATTGTAACCCTTCCATTTAATCAATGCTTGTTTCTTTTTGTAATCACGTCGTATTACTTTTTCAATCCTGAATATTTTTTGCTTTGCTTTTATCATTTCTAATTCATAAAAGCTTCCATCAATGTTTTCGTTGTTTAAATATTTTATTTTGTATGTCACAGGATTTGTGTTTTGAATTTCACCAACAACAGATATTTCTTCAGTCCAATTCGGGGTATTACCCTTCTCAAACGTTCTTTTATATTTGCTGATTCTAACATTATCCCCTATTTCAAACTTTGGCTTAATTTGATTACTTCTCATCTTTCCATACAAGTTTAAATACACTGTTCCTTTATTTTTCTCATCACTAGCCTCAATCGGTGTCATTTTAATACTCCGATGTTTTGTATTATTATACTTCTCAACCATTTCTCGTAACACGTCTAAATATGTGTTTGTATTGTTTGCTGTAAACTATTTCCACATCCTCTCTTTCAATGTTCTATTAAATCGTTCAATTACTACAGCTTTTCCGAAATTAAAAGTGTGATACATTTTGATATTATTATCATCAAGAAATTGCTTAAACGTCTTGTTGTAAAATTCCACACCTTGATCAACCGACAGCAATTTACACTGTCTTCCCGTACTGATTATATGTTTGAACGCTTCGGTAATTTCTAAACCAGTTTTATTTGGAACGGGTACAACCCAAACAAATTTACTAAATAAATCAATAACAGTAAGCAAGTATTTAGTACCTTTATTATACTTTGAAAACGATTGCATGTCAACCAAGTCAGCAGACCATATTTTATCAATTTCATTAACAATCACACGGCGTTGAGTGAACTTACTTCGTATAGGCTTATGAAGTTCATCTGCTAACTTGTCAGTCCATTTCAACGCCTTTTCTCGTTTTTTGGCTCTCCAAGTCCTAGTTCATATTTTGCACTAATTACAGGCTTGACTAACACATTCTTAGCAATCTTTTCTCCAAAAGTTTTAGACTTGCTAGATTTCAAACCAGTAAGCATGTTTTTATCACACATCGATTTATTACTAGGATTTTCATCATAACAAATATCACGATCTTTGCAAACAGCATCTAATTCATTTGAAGGTTCTCCACTATCAAGCGGATTACCGGGACCGCAATATTTATAACCAGGAAGTATTAGCCCTTTTTTGGGTAGCAAAGGGAGCAAAGCTTTATGTATATCAATATTTCCACCTTCTGTGTTTTTAACAAACATTGTTTTAGTAATACCACAAGATGCACAAGTTGCTCTTAACATTTTCCTACAATTTTTTGCTAAAACATACTTAGGATCAACATTTTCAGTATCCATTTTTTCTTTTATACAGTAACTCATATATAATATGATTAGATTAAACTTCATTTACAAAATATGATTTCATAATGTTTTCATTTTCTGTTGGTTTGTATGGTTTTAATAATTTGTAAAGAATATCGTACACACTATTTCGTTCTTGCAAATTTTTGGTAAAGTACAAACAGAAATATCCGCACAAGACACTTGTTTTATCTTGATATTGGATGGTGTTGTATTTTATATCAGGTATGTAAGTTAAAACTTCTTTTGGTGGACTCAAACCAAACGGATCTAAGTAATAATTATCATAGTAACAAGTCTAGTGTGTACCAGGCCCAATATAATCATCAAGATTAATAATACCACATTCTTGTTTATTTTTTTTTTGTCGGTAATTTGTTCTTGCTAAACACTCCCCTGAATTTCTGTATACCTAGCTGCTTAACCCACTTTATTATATCTAAGTATGAGATAGGCTCATTTTTGAAATTTAACTTTTTTTTATGAATGGGTTTCTTCTGTACAGTCTAATTTGCGAGTCTACTTGCAAACCTCTTCCACGATCAATCTTAGTCCTTTTCCTTTTCTACCTACTTGCAAACTTTTTCCAGTTAAGCCACTAATAAGAGATCCAATCAATGGAATTCCTAGTGATGCAAGCATTCCAAGAAATCCTCCATCTTGTTGTTGCTGCTTTGTCAGTTTAATAGGACAACAACCTTCAGATTTTATTATCTTTTTTATTTGTGGTAGTGTTAATTTATTTGATCCGAGAAGTACTTTCTTTTTGCCACTAGGAATAGTTACCATCCTATTTCCGAATAGTTTACCAATTCCAGTACTAGCCAGACTACTAAGAGTATAAACTTTATATCGAGCAGCAGGAGGTATATTTAATTTATATCTCAGAATTAGTTCTTTTGGATCAATAGTGACTTCATTTTTCTTGTAACTCAAATCGAAATACATCATTCCAAAAAGAGTTTTGAAATTGCTCACGTTTATTAAATTTCCAGTGTTTTTATCATTTTGCTTGTAAGAATAATTAATAACATCTCTAAATATTCTTATGATATTAGCATAACTATATTCGGTTTCTGGATAAAAAACTCCATTTCCAACTTCCAGTCTAGCTGATTGTAAATAGCACTTAGTATTAGCAGCATTTACCTTAAACGTATCCAAAATATGAGGATTTTGTGTTTGAGAAGAACTCTTGTCGGCCCTTTGCAAATAAATAAACACATGTTTGAGATTTTTAACACCAGCCGTTATTCTAAATACGGATTCAGTTAGATCAGTACTTCCACTCTCTTGTATCATTTCACGGAGGTAAGTCCATCTTGTTGATATCATATGATTTGTCATTACGTAACTTAAACCATCTGGGTTAAATATCATTCTGGGTATCCACAAAACTAATTTATTAATAACTACTCTACCATCATCACCACCAGCTTTGAAGATTAGCACATTATCATTTGTTAGTTGCAAGCTGATTTGAATCTGACTAGGAGGAAGCATGTTTGTTTCCAAACCTTCAAAGAAGGAATTTTGTTTAACGGAATTATAGAATCAACTTTTTTATTAGTTATGATTAAAGCATGGCGAATTGCAAATCCTGAATTATAACCAGCTTGATCGTGTCGAGATTCTGCCACAGCCGTGGTATCTAAATAAAAGTATTCGTTTGTTCCGGTTGTTTTTGCATAATCGTCAGAAATTTCAAGCAAGTTTTTGACATTAACAAATCTGTGAAGATTATTTCCATCGTAAACTGTTTTTCCATTTTGCCTTACTTGCATTTGATCAATCAGTGACGCCGCATCATCAATTAGAGCAATTTCATCGGCGGCTGCGAAAGCGGCTCCATCAGCAAGTTTATTTACTTGAAAACTGATTTCAAAATATGCATTATACCAATCAAAGTAAGAACTTCTGTCATTTAGTGTAAACTGATAACCACTTTTCATTTGTCTGGTATTATTTCCTGGTTGTGTTATAGGAGTATCTAACTGAATAAGAACATGTTCATATCTAGTATTATATTGATTACTTCGAAACATCTATATATACTAGTAATTAGATTATTTTTTATTAATTAATCGATTAATTCTTGTATGAATTCCTCTTCCGGATAGTAATCTGTTAATTTGTGTATTTACATCTTCTTCAATTACATTATCAGCCGCAACTTTAGCTGCATCTTTTGTGGCAGCTTTTGTAAGTTCTTTTAAAATTATATCACCTTTTGGTTTACTAGGTTTAATAACTGAAACTAACTTATCAGCAGCCATTTTTCCTACTTCATCTCCAAGATTTTTAGAACCGCTCTCTATAATTTGTTTCCCAGCAGTTTCTAATGCTTTCTTACCTTCTGTTTTCACAGACTCGCTAAATATCTTTGAGCCAACTTTTGACTAAATGTCAAATATGCCAGCTCCAATTAATCGATCAACTTGAGTATATGTTCCCGTACTAGTGTCATAAACTTTTTTTAAACGTGCCATATAACTTATGTTACATTAATTCCTTCAAAACAAAACGGAATGATGTGTGGACACAATTAAGATTAATAATCTTACCGGAGAAGTCGGTTATGTGAAAATGAATACTGTTAATGATCGTTTTATTTACTTCACAGAACCCGACTCTTATCGGTTCGTCTTTGAAAGGATATGATCTCGTAAGATCAGCTGCACTTATTTCATAAATGACATCTCCGTATGATCCATCAACAATAGAATTACTTATCAAATCACAGTGGATATACAATGTATCGATAGAATTTGTTATGTTTGGAGTTAGTTACAAATTTAGTTTCTCTAATAACTACATCTTTGTCAAACCCAATCAAGATGTGAAAGTTTGATTCTCTCAAATCAAGTACGAAATTATTATGGATGGTAACTAAACATTTGAAACTTGATAAATCAAACTCAATTCTTATCGGGACGGGTGAGTCATCAGTTAAATCATTGTTTACAGTCAATGTTTCTTTTCTGTAATTATCGATATCCGCATAGCTGTAATTTCCATTTGTAAAAATAATACTTTTCCAATCTGTTCCATTGTAATACCTTATCACTTTGTTATTAAAATCCTCACTAATATTATACCATGAGTAAGTCATTGAATTAATCTTATCAAGTTCAATGCCGTACAGTTTGTTCTTGCCTAATATTAATGGTCTGTCAAATACGGTTGTAAAATTACTCGGTGTATTTACGCTATTTATTATTGACGCTTTTTCTGATGATAAAACAATTAATAGTAATAATTAGTAGATAAAATTAATCACCTTTGTAATACAGTCTAAAACTTGATTTTTCAAAATTGAAAACTCGTGTAACGCCACGACGGTATATTGTTATAAAAATGGTCCAACGATGAGATGCCGAAAGATATACTTCAAATGTTCCTTTTAGTGATCGTTTGCCATTTTCTATTTCTGGTCGAGGTTTTGGATCATCAGCACCTTTATTAAACAAAATAAAATATTCTAGGCCAATGTCTGTATGTTTGACAGTATATGTAAGGTCTGCTTCAACTACATAACGCATGGGTTTTACAATTGTCATGCCGGTGGGATATCTACCACCACCGGGATATTCTGTAGCATATTCTCCAGTTTTTACAAATGAATTCGTTACAAAAGTAAACGCCTCGAGAAAATTACTACGTTTGGTTCCTTCAAGCGGTATTCGTGTCGGATATGATACATAATCACGGTAATCTAGAATAATACTTGTTCCGTCTATCGTAGCTTCAAGAATTAAAATTCGACTTAAATAGTCTACTTTTCCTTTCACTCATCAAATATACCAAAAATTGCTGTATGGCGACTATCAGACTTTTGATTAAACTGTTTCAATAAAGCTATTTCACCATCAAAAGCTTTGCTTCTTTCATCCTGGGCAGCTTTCAATTGCTTTGAAACATCATCAATAGCAGTCTCAAGTTTATCAGTGTTAATCAGTTTGCTCAGTGCGGTCTCAAGTTTATCAGTGTCAATCAGTTTGTCCAGAGCAGTCTCCAGCGACTTACCGTCAACCATTTTCTTTTTGATATCTTCAAATTCCTTGTTGATATCAGCAACGTTGGTGTTTATCTGCTCATTTAATATTTTAATTTGAGTTATTTCAGTAGTAAAAGCAGTTCTCGTTTGTTTTGAAGCATCAGAAATAGCTGTTTCAAGTTCATTATTGTCAACCATTTGTGTATTGATTTCCCCAATCCGTGTATTAATATGTTGAACACCAGCTCTTATTTGTTCACTTAATTTCTTGTAGTTTTCACTATCTTCCAATCCGTCTTTTTCTTTTCTAATTCTTTTAAAGCATCACCCAGAAGTTTTATTTCATCTTTTAATTCGTTTTGAATTTCAATAATTTTCCCACGGTTTGCTTGTAACTTTGTTTGTATCAGATTTAGTTTATCTACAACACCTGATGTCAACTTTTTTATCATGTCTGGAATTTTATCAATATCATAATTACGTATGATTCTTGTTATTCTTCTTTGACAATATTGCCTTGTTATCGCATCATCTGCTTTTGTCGGATTACCAACATTGGTAATTTTATTATTATCCATGTTGAGATCACTTCTCAAAACATTTTCCTGGTTTCTACCCTTGTGAAGATAATTAACCAAATGTTTTTGTTTTAGAAACTCAGACAGCACAATACCAAAATTTGTAATATTAACGCTGCCAGTAGTAACTTCCTCGCCAAGATCGTTAAAAAGCCCCATTACATATAATATGATTAGATTAAATATCACCAGTGAAGTTACGTTTTACTAACTTCCTCGGTCGATCCAGATACAGAAAGTCGTACTGCTTGTCAGTCGCTTTTCTGTACTGCTCTTTGCTGACATCTTGTTCTTTGGAAAGCATACCCAGCTCGTGATTAACCGGAGTTGCGAAGAAGATATAATGAAAACAGTTCAAACGAATGTCTTTAGGAGTTTTGTAATAAGATTGAGACAAATAAATTACACAACAATTTTTGTGTCTTCCCTGGATGAAATAATTAATAATATAATTTTGATTGCGTTCACAAACATAATCATCATTTGAACACTCCAGTATATCTTCGACTGGGATTTTATTCCTTTTTGCTATCTTTCAAGTTTTTGTGACAAAACCTGATACTTAGACTGTTCCAAGTTTTTAGCAAACAAATAAATCTTGTCATAATAAACCAAAGGTTTCAGCAACATGTGAACTAATGTGTTTGTCTTGCCAGATCCTGAATTACCACATATAAGCATTCTAAAACAACAGTCTGGCATGAAGTTCCATATCTGTTTAAAATTACCGTTTTCTGTTTTCATATCATAGTTTGGAATTTCCATTATAATAATAGTCAGATAATATTAATATTATCCAAGTATTATTATATATGTCTAAAGTGTATTGCGGAATAAAACAAATCCCTCGTGGTAAACAACTTGGAACAGAAGCAGAATGTTTTAAAGCTAATCAAGTCAGATATTATGGATTACAAAAAGTTAAGATGAATATCCCAGGACCTACAAAACAAAAAGATGCAGATCCTGCTGTTTGGAGACCAACATGGAAAAATCCAGGAAGTCTGTCGAAAACAGAAGAACTACCAAATATTATTTATTTGTTAGGATTAGAAGCAGAACGAAAACACATAAATAAAATGTTAAGCAAATCTGAATCTCCCAGTGAGATAATACGTCTTGAAAAGAAGCTGGTTAAAAAACAAAATGAGGCTAAAAAAGCGCATGCGAATATTGAACTCATAAGAAAAAAATTAAAAGCAGCTAAACCTGCAGTCAAGAAAGCGGCTAAACCTGCAGTCAAGAAAGCGGCTAAACCTGCAGTCAAGAAAACGGCTAAACCTCCAGTCAAAAAAGCGGCTAAACCTCCAGTTAAGAAAGCAGTTAAACCTCCGGCTAGAAAGAAAGCAGTTTAACCTGCGGCTAAAAAGAAAACAAAAACTACATAATACTTGATTTAAATTCACTTGGTTTAACTTATATCAACTTATCTTAATTTATCTTATTTTAATCTAACTTATATTATTACATGTCGTTGTTAAAATGGAAAGAATTAGCAGATAAAATGAAAATATCGAATAGTCTTGTTAAAGAATTTGAAAATAAAGTTATTCAAAAAAGACTAGAAAAAGGAGCTAGTGACCTGGTGATTTGATTAGTGATCTAGAGTTAGTATGCGGAAGTATGGAATCAGGAAATAATAGTCCACGGCTGATAAATAAAGGTATTAGCATGATCGATGAATTATTAAAAATAGGCGGAATATCACCCAAAGAACACGAGCAACTATTTTCTAAATATTTTAATTAAATTATTGTCTAACTGTAATTATACATGAAAACCAAAGAAGAATTAATTGATCATTTGACGCGGCTTGTGGCTGCATACAGACGCAGTTATAAATTGTGCGGCATTATAAACACAATATTACAAATTACCAGTGGAATAATTGGTTGTACTGCTGTATTGTCATTGGTTCCGGCAATTCCTGATTTCATAGCTGTAGTTGGCGCATTTCCTCCGGTAGTTGCTGTTTTAGCAAGCAAAACAAGAATAGCAGAAAGAAAGACTTTGTTAAAAACACATCATAGGAGTTTCAAACAACTTCTATCATATGTTCAAACAACCACAGGACTAGAAAATGACGAGGAGATAATTAGGATTGTCTTTAATAAAATATTAGAAATTCACAAGAATGATAACTTTACAGAACCTCTGGAAATGTATATGAAAAGGTTCAAGCTTAATGGATATTAAGCTAGTAGAGATGCTTCGTAGGAGCATCTGTTCAAGTTAAACGGTCATGGCATCCAGTCCCCGTAATTCTTGTCTGACTTGTTTCCATATCCTATCATACTTTTCTCTGGTTGATTTTGTTTTAATCGGTTTTGTTTCTTTTTCTATTTTTAATATTTTAAATATTTTCTGAAAAATGTATTCAAATTTGATTGATATTTTTCGACCTTCTATTTTATTCAAAATCTTTACAATTTTGTAAAACAAATCTTCAAATCTTTGTCTATTTGCAGAAGACAAATCATATTCTACCAAGTATTTATCTAAATGATACTTTCTGTGGTAAATAGTTTTCTTCCGGCTGTAATTGCAACCTGCAATAAGATTGTAGCCGTTGTGAGTGCCACAATTAAGGCAAACACGCTCGTTATCGAAAACTTCACAAGTATCATTACAATTTATACATGCGTAAGTACACTTGTAACACAGCTTGGCTCTGGTACAATATTTACAAAGCTTATTTTTATTAGTCATGTAAAATATAATGCAATCTATGCACACCTCAGGAGGATCAATAATATCTAAAACTCTTTCACAATATTTGCAATTCATTATATTGTAATATAGCATTATATATTTAAATATAGGCTTAAAGAAATATTATCTTATGTAATTATATCAATGAAACGTATAGAAAAGAAAATCAAAAACTTTAAGAAAGATCAAACGGAACATGCAAAAACTATTGATTTTGAAGATATGAGTAAATATGACAAAGAGTTAATAATTTTTTCAAACTTTCAAGATTTGACAGAAAGAATCATAACAATGGTAAAACAACTAAAACTGTTATGGAAAATAAAAAAATGAGATATAAACAAACTGCGTGCCTTTTGTAAAAAACTAATTTCAGAGGCAACCAGTTGCCAACCAATATTATACTAAGTTTCTTTTATTGCCCACTATGATATTTTACTTAAGCAAGGAATTGAAATTATTATGTATGGTTGATTAAAATAATATAATCTTTAATATATGAGTATTTACAGTTATGCGGAAGAAGAAAGAAAACATTTTGAAGAGAAACAAAAGGTTTATGAGAAAATAGCTGCTTACGAGCAGGCTCTTTTAACCAAGACAAATGAACTTATCAAAGAGTTTGAGACTGTTCACATGCAACGATTGTCAGATGATATTGCAGCTTTTAAAAAAGATTGGGCAATAAAAACTAAGATTGAGTGCAATGATGCTGTAAAGCCTCTCACAGATCTAGCAGAAAAAGAAATTAAGATTTTTTTATGAAACACAATTAAAAGTAATGTCTGAAAATGTTGAGTTGTTCAGAGATAATCTAATCAGCAATCTAGAAAAACCTCATGTGATTAATACTGATATCGGATGTCATGAAGACTTTGAAACGTTTGTCGAAAGTTTAAAAAAAAATGATTGATGCAGAAGTTTTTGATAAAGACGAGTTTATAAACTATTGCAAATACAGGATAAAAATAAAATCACTGGCAGCTGTAGGTGATCTTGAAACTGTTGATTTTGACAGATACTGCAAATATCATGTAAAAATAAGTCAGATGATAGATAATAGAGTTCTTGAGGAAAAATGCTTTCGGAGATATTTGGACATTCTCCTGGATAATGAAATAGATGCTCTCTTGGATGAGGTTACTAATGAGGACACCGGTGAACATATTTATGAAGTTACTGATGAGGACACCGGCAAAGATCTCTATGAGGACGTCGGCGAGGATCTCGATGAGGACGTCGGCGAGGATCTCGATGAGGACGTCGGCGAGGGTAACACTATTAAATAAAAGAATGTTATTTAATTAATTAATTAATTAATATAGGGGCTTAAAGAAATAATCTTATGTAATATTATATAATGAGTATCCGAGAAATTGAAACATCCCCAAAACAGTATAGCAAGGTTTTTAAAGTAAATGTTGTCAGTAATGATCCGCTCAGACAACTACAAAAAACACAATCAAGAGTTGTGAACTTTCTTGAAAAAGAACTAAGAAAACCAGGTGGATTTAAATTAAGCATTGATGTAAAACTTACATTTAAAAAACAAGTATCGGATGGTAGAGGAGGTTTTGATTGTGTGTACAAAACAGCTTACTTTGCCTCAAAGGCTGTAATAATATTAAACAGAAATCAAATATCAGAAGCATTAGACAAAGCAGAGGAAGAAATTATAAATAGAATTGGAAATTGGATTCAATTGGGATGTGGTTGGGTAATTGAATCACTAGATGCACATTACATAAATCGAGTAAAGTACAAGCTTTTGCGAGGTAGCTCTTATTTGGGTTTACCGAAAGAACTGCAACATCACAAAAAAGGTTTGATAAATATAAAAAATGAAAAAGATAACGAATGCTTTAGATGGTGCCATTTGGCTTATAAATTCCCTGTTGAAAAAGATCTTCAAAGAATAACAAAGTATAAAAAGCATATTGGTGATATAAATTATGATGGAATTACATTTCCTGTTACTATCAAGCAAATCCCAAAAATCGAAAAACAAAACAACATTTGTTTTAACATATTTGGATATGAAGATAATCAAGTATACCCTTTGCACATATCAAAAAATAAAGCAGAAGAAAGATGTGATATGCTTTTAATCACCGAAGAAGAAAAAAATCATTACGTGTGGATAAAAGATTTTAACAGTTTGATGTATAATCAAACAGCACACAAGGAAAGAAAATGGTTTTGTAAAACATGCTTGCAGTGCTTTAAATTTGAAAGAGTTCTGGAAAAACATAAACCTGTTTGTCTTTCACTTAATGGTAAGCAAGCAGTAGAAATGCCAAACGAAGATGAAAAGGTTAAGTTTAAAAACTATGACAGACAGCTAATGGTTCCGTTTGTTATATATGCTGATTTTGAAGCAGTAACCGAAAGCATTTCTTCAGTATCAAACAATCCTAAAAAATCACATACGGAAGAATATCAAAAACACACTGATTGCAGTTATGGGTATAAGGTTGTTTGTTGCTATGATGACCAGTATTCAAAACCAGTTGTAACGTATAGAGGACCAAACGCTGTTTACAAGTTTTTGAAAAAAATGATAGAAGAAGAAAAGTGGTGCAAGAAAACTATGAATGCAAACTTTAAAAAAGATCTAGTAATGTCACAGGAAGAAGAAGCTGGATTCCAAAAATCTAAATCATGTCATATTTGTGGTAATGGTTTTGCAACAACTCTCAAAAAAGGTGACGCGGGTTATACAGTAGCATACAAAAACACCATCAGAAAAGTCAGGGACCATTGCCATATAACTGGAAAGTATAGGGGAAGCGCACATGACATATGTAATATTAATTTCAGGTTGACTAGAAAAATACCTGTTGTGTTTCATAACTTGAGAGGATATGACTCTCACTTCATAATGCAACACATCGGGAAGTTTAAACGAAACATAAATGTTATACCAAATGACATGGAAAAGTACATGGCTTTTATGTTAGGACAAAGTTGAGTGTTTATTGACAGTTTTCAGGTTATGTCTCAATCATTAGAAAATTTAGTAAAAAACATCCCTTCGTTTCAATACACCTCTCAGGAATACTCTGGCGACAAGCTAGAATTAATAAAACGAAAAGGCGTTTATTGAAGTTACCTGACAAAGATAGCTTTTATTCTCAATTAAATGATGAGCATATTTCAGATGCAGATTATGATCATGCTAAAACAATATGGAAAACATTTAAGATTAAAAATATGGGAGAATATCATGATCTGTATCTTAAGACTGATGTGCTGTTACTGACAGATGTTTTTGAAAACTTTAGAAAAATGTGCATTGAGTATTACAAATGAGATCCTTGTCATTACTTCAGTAGTCCTGGTTTATCCTGGGATGCATGCCTCAAGATGACTGGTATCCAACTTGATTTAATAACTGATATTGATCAATATTTGTTTGTGGAAAAAGGATTAAGAGGCGGCACAAGTTATATCGCAAATATATATTCACAGGCTAACAATAAATATATGAAAAACTATGACAAGAAAAAAGAAAGCAAGTACATAATATATCTCGATGCTAATAACTTGTACGGGTGGGCCATGTGTCAACCGTTACATACTGGCAACTTCAAGTGGGTTGATAAGTTTGAAAAAGGAAAATCAAGTTACATTGTTGAGTGCGATATTACGTATCCTGAGAAACTGCATGACTTGCATAATGATTATCCTCTCGCTCCGGAAAGTTTAAATACCAAAGATGAGTGGTTGTCAGACTATTGTAAAAATTTAAAACAAAAGTTTAATATAGGACATTGTAATGTTAATAAACTTGTTACGAGTTGAAAAATAAAGAAAAGTATGTCGTACATTTTAGAAACTTAGAATTGTATAAAAAGCTTGGATTGAAGTTAAAGGGGTCTGACGGGTTTCCTGACCGCTTTACAAATTTAATCAGGAAGTTCGTCAGAAAAGGATATAACCCCTTGATTTTACAGCGCACTGCATGTTTAGTGATTGACCCCTCTACAGTCAGTCATTACGCTTCACTTTTCACTTGTGCGATGACTGGACTACCTCTTGGGACTCTATGATTGTACCTACTGAAACCCCAACTAAGGGAGGATGGTGCATGAGCTTTCTTCCCTCGGGTTTTCTGATCGTACCCTAGATTGGTCTTCTCTTTAGCTGCAACTACTATGGTTGTTCAGTACGATTCTGGATACATCCTGAGATGTTTATTATGTTGTATGTATATCTTTAGTTGGTTTCTCTAGATGTGGACTTTATTGATAGAGATTTCCTTTTGATGGGATTTAGTTTTGTTTACACTGTCTTGTCTATTTGGGCGCTGAAGACAGGATAATAGCGAGGATTGTGCGCATATAAAATCGATTCAAGCTAACCAGTAGGCCTTATTGCCTACTGACCGTTCCAAGTCGGTAACCCTGTCTTCACCACCCTTTCTGTTGTTTTTTTCGTTCCATGGTTCCATGTAGTTTTGTTTACACTGTCTTGTCTATTTGGGCGCTGAAGACAGGATAATAGCGAGGATTGTGCGGATATAAAATCGATTCAAGCTAACCAGTAGGTCTTATTGCCTACTGACCGTTCCAAGTCGGTAACCCTGTCTTCACCACCCTTTCTGTTGTTTTTTGTCTCTTTCATTGTAGTTTCAAGTCCTTGTTTGCAGTACAGTGCGGAACTACGATGCCATTGCGTTCGGACGCTGTGGTTTCTATAGGACCCTATATATCATCTTGAAGGTAACAAAAATACACCGAATACTGCAGTTCGACGAATCAAAGTGGTTGAAAACATACATAGACTTTAATACTGCTAAGAGAACTGCTGGTAAAAATGCTTTTGAAAAAGATTTCTTCAAACTGATGAACAATTCAGTTTTCGGTAAAACTATGGAAAATTTGAGAAAAAGAATTAATGTTAAATTGACTCACGACGAGGAGGTCCTTTTAAAATATGCGGCAAGACCTTCATTTATTTCTTGTAAAATGTTTAATAAAAATGTATTTGCTATAAACAGAATAAGAGAACGATTAGTTTTAAATCGTCCTTGTTATGTTGGCATGTGTATTTTAGACTTGTCAAAATATCTGATGTATGATTTCCATTACAACTATATCAAAAACAAATATGATAGAAAAGCTAAGTTATTATTTACTGATACCGATTTCTTGTGTTATGAAATAGAAACAAAAGATGTGTATGCGGACTTTTACAAGGATAAAGAACTGTTTGATAATTGTGATTATGATCCAAAGTCAGTTTCATTTTAATGATAATAAAAAGGTTATTGGCAAGATGAAAGATGAAACGTGCGGAATACCCATTGCTGATTTTGTTGGGTTGCGGAGTAAACTATATTCGTATGTGCTAGATAATGAGGTTAGCGCAAAGAAATGTAAGGGTGTTAAAAAGTGTGTTTTTAAAAAACAGATAGCACATGACGATTACAAAAAGATTTTGTTGACGGCAACAGAAGCTCACCATGAGATGAAAGTTATTAGATCACAAAAGCATAACATAAGCAGCTATGCAATAAATAAAAAAAAGTTTATCAGCTTATGATGATAAACGTTACATACTAGATAACGGAAAAGATACGTTAGCATACAGTTAATTGTAATAGTTGAGTAGCATTCAAGAGTTTAAAAATAATTATATATACTATTATATAATGGAACAGGAAAGATTAGAAAAGGTTTGCAGAAAACTTAACCATTTAAAAGATAAATATAGAAGAGAATTGATGAGAGGTAAGTAACTCCAAGTAGAATATGAGGTAGTCCGTGATGATTTTATTTACACCAAAAAAAGGCGATTGCTGGTTGAAATGGATAATTATGAACGTGAGCTGGCTGGAAACAGAGAAGAGCTTCTTGAACTTAAATACAAAATAGCAAAGTGTAGGAAAATAAAATACTCCATGGTAAAAAATGATATGCAGAGCGATGATAAAGACTACTGCCCGGTTCCGTCTGACTTTGCTTAACGAGTTGCAAATGTTATGTTAATGAGTTGCAAATGTTATGTTATTAAAATAGAAAACCGGATTGATTAGTAGTATATAAAGGGGGGGGGGGGGGGTATAGGGTGAGTTTCCCTGAGCGGGGTGCTTGAGAAAACTAATGAAATATGTTGGTGTTGATTTAGGCGTGACTTACATTTATATCTTGGTGGTGTGAATGAGAGTTACGCCTGAGTCTCCCATGGCATATTTCATTAGTTGTTCTCGTTCCCGAGATGGGGAAACTGCGCCTTTACCCCCCTTTATATACTACTATCATCAACAACAACAACAACTGTGATTCGATTATTTTTTATACCATAAACATTTTACTTCCGTTCTAATCCTTTTTTCTTCTAGTGTGTACAGATAGCATGCTATAAATATAATGAGAAATAAAATATGTTTAAACCGAAAGTTATGGCCCTTTCTCGACTTTGTCATTCTCAGATTCGCATGGTATTGCGATGCGTACCTGTTGTGTCTATTTCTTAATTTATCTTTAAATGGATTGTTTTCCGATTTTTCATGGTGCCTTGGCATGATATGAGGACGTGCTCTGAGGATAGACAGATACACTGGACCACCCGGTTTACGACCCCATCCGACGGACGAGGCTAAGGGAAAGTGTCTTGATCAAGAACACACCGACGAAACTCAGTGGCATCACGGAGGATTTTTGATTTGTTATGATTTGGGTAATTTAATCCAATCAGTATCTACCTTACAATCTGACTATATGCCCTAATATACCGTATACTTTTTTCAACCAATCAGAAGCCCCAAATCAATAGTGGTATTTGACCTAAATAGACATTCAAACCTAACTGAAGTTTGTTGTTTCTGGCTAAATTGTTTCATATATTCATTCTGAGGAAAATGGTGTCTTTTGTTTTTAGAAAATAAACATTTCTACAAAATATGAGGGCTTTATAGGGCTTCTGCTGAGGTCAAATTCATGCGATTTTTACCCGTAAATCCAGAAACTACAAAATGCCATATCTCGACAACCGTTCCAATCTTTTGTTTCAAATAAAGTAATTTTGAAATTATTTTATGTATAACATGTGATTTTCAACCAGTTGAAGCTCTCTTGAAAATCATTTCTACTGAAAAATGATATTTGTGATTTTCAGGGCTCAAAATAGCAGATTTTACCATAAAAATGCCACTGTTTTTGTATGTATTCAAAATCTGCTTTCAAATGGATTAATTAACGTTATGCAGCAGTTTCTATATGTGAAACCATCAAGAAAATGCAACTTTTTACTTTAAAAATGACAAAAAATAATTCTGAGAATATCCTCCCCAACTCCATTTTTAAGGCCATGCCATGTTTTACAATATGCTCATTACGCAATATTGCCTGTAACTGTACAATTTAATTTTGTTTGTGCCACCGTTACAGGTCATTTTCATGCAACCATGCAGCCAAAAAGCACTGTTGACAGTACAGATCCATGAAAATTCATAAAAATGAAGGGGGTGGGGTAGAAAAAAAAAATAAAAAAAATAGAAAATGTCATATTTATTGCCAACTAAATTATTTACTTTGTAAAACGTATTAAACCGCATAAATGTTTGCATATCAACACTAACCGTAAAGAGTCAGAGTTCACCTCAACATCCTTTTGAAAACAGACATAAGCGCCTCTTTGACATCTTAGCAGACAGACGCAGCTTGTCGCTTTCTGACATATTTGCCAAAAAATGTATACAAAGCCCTCAGAAATGAATTAAACTTACTAGATATACCTTTAATTGTGTCAAATAGGTGCATTACAGGCCAATTGTGTATACCAGGTATCAGGTATGGCTAATTTTGTGTCCACAACCCTAATAAAAGAATTTAAATTACCTATATTGCATCATAAAACTTTCAAATATTTAAAAATCATTAAAAAAGTTACAAGAAAAGTCAAAATACAACATAAATCAACATTTCTAACACTTTCAAATCATTGTGTTAGATAAAAAGTATGTCTACTTTCACTTTTACCCCATGCAGAATCCAGGTTTAGGTCATATATCACTATTGCATTTCCCATAGGCCTCCATTATAGCATTTTGGCCTACAATCCGTATTCCTATATCCTAATGGATGATAAAACCTAACTTTTTTTTAAAAACTCAAAAAATGACCAGCAAATTGGGGATAATCTGATGCTTTCAGCCTCTAATTGTTCACTGAAGATGGCCACCTCCAGAATGGCAGTAAAGAAATTTTACTTTTTGCAAAATTAATATACTCTTAGTAAAATTGTACCGATAAAAATGCAAATTTCAGTCAAAATATCCTAAATCAACATGTTTTATGATGGAAACTTAATATTTTGATGTTTTATGGGGATTTGTTATGATTTGGGTAATTTAATCCAATCAGAATCTACCTTACAATCTGACTATATGCCCTAATAGACCCTATATTTTTTTCAACCAATCAGAAGCCCCAAATCTTAAGTGGTATCTGACCCCGAACCACCTCCTGCCTAAATGTATTTATCATCGGTTGAGTGAAAATAATTACAGGATAAATACATTCCCTTGATGTAAGAAATTCTCATAGAGGGCGCACTTAGTAGTGTGCACGTGTATCATTGGTAATGCACGTGTGGCATTGGTAATAAGTTTATCATTCCGCGTTGGACGACTGACTAGGGCGCGCACGGTTATATTTTTATACGAGCGGTGTGATGTGACACGTGGCGAAATATTATCGGTATAGCTCAGTTGTTACAAAGCGTAAACAATTAGTGTACATATCTTGCTTTTGAGATAAATTGTCTCCAGAATGGTACGTTTTAAAAGACTTTATGCCCAGTTTTTCAGCTTGTGAGTCGAGGATTATCTAAAGAGTTTGATTAAATCGGTTTTTTCTACTTAGTATTAGCTCGTGCACGACCTAAAATTTATAACGGGTATAAAACACCGATTATATACTCGTCGGGTTTTTCAGCTTTTATACTTTTCTAAAGCAAAGATTTACAGGCATTCGTGGTTGGTGTGACTGGGGCATAATGCCCCAGTCACACCAACCACGAATGCCTGTAAGAATCCACTACAGATGGATTCGTAGTGAATCCGTAGTGTATCCTGGGTTATTCGTGGTTATTCGTAGTAGTTCGTATGTATCCGTGAACCCACCCCGAGAGTTTTGGACATGTCCAAAACTCTCGGGGTCAGCACCACGATTTTTCCATCCGTAGTGCATCCTTAGTGGTTTCGCAGCGATTCGTAGTGATTCGTAGTGATTCGTAGAACATTCCCGGCATACCGGGAATGACCCCGGCATACCGGGAATGACCACGGCTTACTACGGCCTACCACGACCTACTACGACCTACTACGAGGATACTAGGGTTTCTGTAAGGTTATCTCACGGTTGGAGCGTGGTTTAGTACGATCTGTACACGAACTTGTACGGCCTATTACGATCTAGTACGGTTTCATCGCGAATAAGGCCGAATTACTGAAATGCAGGCCTTTTTATTGCGCGATTGTGGATCCCGTGGGGAACCGTGACACGCTTGTGACACTCCATACTAGTCCGTACTAGTTCGTACTAATTTGTAGTTGTCCTTAGTAGTCCGTACTCGAACCATAGTGGAACCGTATGTCGAGGTGTTTCCTGTACCAACCTTGCTGCTCCTTACTGTTACCGTACTCAACCGTACTCAAACCGTAATGTATTCGTAGTAGTGTGGGAGACAACCGTAGTGGGTTCGGGGAGACATTCGTGGTTGGTGTGACTAGGCCATTACGGCTATTGTTGTTAAACCTGGTGAGTATTAGGTTTACGCGAAGATTAACTGGGGACATTGTTGTTTTGCACAGATGTCATACGAATATTTGGAAGCAATAATAAATCAGAAGAGAATGGATATGATGCTGCGTCGAGATAGGGTTGTGAGGGACCGTCAAAACCCGTTTATAATGTTTAACGATATTGATTTTGCATACATCTTTAGATTAAACAAAGAGGGCGTGGTCGCACTAATGGATCTTATAGGTACGTTGAAATACTAGTATCTCATATTATACACGTATTATATGTCCGAATATATACATACACTCTGTACCTTTCAAACGTAAACATCCCGGCTCTGCACATTACAATGCATAACTAACACAGGTCTGAATGAACGTCCAGTCATATAACTAAGACATGTCTGACTGTACGTCCAGTCATATAGCTAACACAGGTCTGACTGTACGTCGAATCATATAACTAACACAGGTCTGACTGTACGTCGAGTCATATCAATAACACAGGTCTGACTGTACGTCCAATCATATAAATAACACAGGTCTTACAGTACGTCCAGTCATATATCTAACACATGTCTGACTGTACGTCCAGTCGTAAAAATAACATGTCTGACTGTACGTCCAGTCATATAACTAACACAGGTCTGACTGTACGTCCAGTCATATAAATAACACGTCTGACTGTACGTCCAGTCATATAACTAACACAGGTCTGACTGTACGTCCAGTCATATAACTAACACATGTCTGACTGTACGTCCAGTCATATAACTAACACAGGCCTGACTGTACGTCCAGTCATATAATTAACACAGGTCTGACTGTATGTATTCCAAAAAATACAAAGCGTGGGTCTGATATATCCTCTTTATTTCAACTTCTGGTTGCGTTACGGTTTTATGCCACTGGTGGATAACTGCGACTTGTTGGCGATAGTTTTGGAATACACATAACAACGGTCAGTAACATAATAAAAAGAATGTCCAGATGTATTGCTATAGAAAGACGAAGATTCATAAAATGTCCAGACGAACCAGGTCGCAAAAAGAACCAGATATATTTTGCTCTCACTTTCTTTTATCTATATACATATACCTATAACTATGATATGAAACTACTGCGTGACACGTAAGGGCATTTGATTAAAAACAAAAGGCCATTTTACAATTATTTTTTTAAAAATCAATAATAAAAATCATCAGCTCTAAAAAGTAGGTCAAGGTCATAGATTAAATGAATGCGTCCAAAGAGATGCACTTCCCAAGACAAAACTATGCCAAAAAAAAATGTTTTGTCTTCCAACGATTAAGCAAAAAGCTAGGGTTAAAGTACTAGTCCATAAATGTAGTTCATGAGAAATTAATGTAAATGTAACAATTAAAGTCACTTCCACATTTGCTTTGTCACGTTGCGATGTACCACCCAAGATACAATACGCAAAGTTTGAAAGGTCTAGTGCATATAGTTTGTGAGAAAATGACCAAAACGCGAAACTTTAATGTTCACGCCTTCGCCTTCGCCGCCGCCGGAAAAGCAACACATATGTCTCTTTTTTTCTTCAAAAAGGCGAGACAAAAACGGATTATATGTATATATACTGAAAAGCAAAAGAAACGCAACACGGGAATTTCCGCTATATATTGTATATACAGCACACTTAATTCCACATAATGTTCCAAAGAAATCCCAAGATGTTTTGTAAAAACAAAGTTGCAGTTAATTAGAGAAAGGACACACCTGTGATGTTGTAGACGTTTTAATCACACTACCAGGCACATATCCAGGCATACGCACGTACGCCAATGCGCACAATTTGTCAGGAAAAGTGAAAAAATAAATGTTCAAAATGCCATATTTACGCTGAAATATAGCTTGAGAACGCATCATTTGCCTCCTAATTTTCAAACTTTTCTTGGGAGAGGCCCCTAAAAACCCCACCGGCAGCCCTCCCCACACCTAACCCCCACTCGCAGCGTCGCTGCTCGGTTCGCAGCTACGCTTCTCATATATGGCGTACATTTCAAAATGCTCCAGGTACGCCCCTGACTAAACCTTGAAACAAGAAATTCATGAATGTTGAAGTTCCTCTTTGGAAAACTGAGCCAGTTCAATACTGTATTTAACGTAAAGAGTTTGCAAAATGCTGCATCCTAAGTTTGCTCACATGCTTGAGCCAAACGCATACTCTGTTAATAATGAAACTTTGAAGGAATACTACATGTATTTGCAGTATTATCTGTTGTTTTAGTATTATTTTCGGAAAGGAAATGTCTTACGTAGCCATGTACCATTCGATGAACAGCAGCATATTGTACATACAATATATAGCGGAAATTCCCGTGTTGCATTTCTTTTGCGTTTCAGTATATGTGGTTTATATCCTAATACACCCACTGACTAAATTTTTAAGTTATTTTTAGTAATTTTAAACCTATATGTACGCATACAGCATGCTAGACAATTATAAATTAGATCTCAATATTACCAATTATTTTACGTGTAGGTGCGGTTCTATGATATATGCCGGATACCAGGAGTTATTGGAGCTATAGACTGCACCCACATCCCCATACAAAGTCCCGGTGCAGAGAACGCAGAGATATTCCGAAATAGAAAAGGATAATTTTCTTTAAACGTTCAACGTAATTTGTTTTATATAATATGTGATGTAGGTAAACTACACTAAAGAATATACTGCCGGACAAATAGCAATAAAAAAAATCGGGTTCGAAAAAAGTAGCGAAACATAGGTATCACTTTGCGGCAGCGTCATCTTTTAAGTTACAGTTTTGCGTTAAAGTTTTTCACACTGTTATATCTTCAACTTTGTTATTCAATTCAATCCAACTTAGGTAAAATAGTACTAGTCATCCAACGTTTACATCACAATATACAACATTATATATACATTTTGTAAAAGTGGGTCGTGTAATTTTTTTTTAATATTCACATTAAAGTTTTACGTTAATGTAATGTGTGTATGAAACTTGTCTCATTTATTTAATGAATTGAACATTTTGTTTAATAATTAAAACATATACGTTTTATGCCTGTGTGACAAAGTGGTATAGGCGAGACATTTGAAATTGGCGGATTCCTTGTTTTATTATTGTGCTCGAAACAGTTGTCGTGCGTTTTAATCTTCGAAAAACTAAGATTGCACAGTTATTGCCTATTGATGAGGTCGATGCATGCTGCTATTTTAGGATATAATAAATGGGTGACTTGATAAACTTTGGTTAATTAAACTAGTAATCTAATAACATGTATACATGCAGATTCCTCTGTTATCTTCAATCTCTGATGTTATTCTACGACATCCAACAGGTTAACGCTATTTAAAGTATAAAAATTGTATTTATGTTTCGACTTGCTTAACATGTAATCAGTATATATATATGCATGTTGCTTCTTCAGCAACATGTGAAGCGGATCTGTATATAACCAACATTGTTGTCCGCTGGCCAGGAAGTGCTCACGACAGTAAATGTTTTGACAACAGTGCATTGGCAGCTGAATTCGAATCCGGCAATATTGAAGGGGTTCTCTTGGGGGACAATGGATATCCCCTCAAACCATACTTGCATACGCCTCTTCTTAATCCAAACCAGTGCTGCTGAGAGACGTTATAATACATGCCTTTCAAGCAGTAGAGTAAGAATTGAATTTTTTTTAGATTGTGGAAACGAAGATTTCCTTGTCTTACGTTAGATTTAAGGATTAAACAATCCACAAGTCTTGTTGTAGTAACAGCTTGTGCCGCCTTACATAACCTGGCAAGAAGGAACAATATACCTATACCAGAGGAACAACATGATGCGAGAATTCGTCCGGAAGTATAAGCTATTCCCGTAAGAAGAATTGATGGAGGAAGGGCATTGAGAAATGTCATAATTAGATCTTTTGAACAGGTGAACACAACGTTATTCTAAGTAATAAATTATTTAATTGTAAGTAATAAATTATTTATTACACTCCAAATATGTAAAAATGCATTTGTTTTAAATATCAGAGAAATGGCTGCCACACTGGAAGGCTCTGAACTGTAAGGCTCTGTGATACACCATTTTCTGTTTCCAAATTATTTATTTTTAGCAAATAATTCCCCTTTTTAAAAGAATGTTTGTTTTCTTCAGCTTAAGAATGTCCGTTTTTTCATTATGTTCCTTTTCGGCTAACTGTTTTAAAATGCCTTATAGTCACATGAATTCTTCTTTACAGGCCGATGCGTAGTGGTTTTGGGTAAACAATCGTTTTAAACAGAAAATGTTTTTCGCAAAGTTTTTAGGTGTCATCACTTCTGAACATCAATAGTTCATACATAGAATGCTCAAACAATAACAAACCTCGTCTCCGTGGTAACTTGCATCGTCGTCATACGGGTTCTGAAGACAGTTACTCTGAGATGGTATGATAGCACACACTTGTTTCGACATCGGTATTTGTCTGTCTGGACCACCGCCGGTTCTCTTCTTGGATTTCCTCATGTCCATGATATATAATATGGCCAGTGTAGGGTCGCCTCCCAGTGCCCCGCCCTCACCCCTCCCTACCACCAACCCACACTGATATTGATTTTACTATATTTGTGCAATTTCAGATCCAATGACTGTAAAAATCTCCCAGTCAATATTCCAGAATCACAGTCTTTAAATTCATTTAAAATTCGACTAAAGTCATACCAGTTGTATTACTTATTTCACTATCAGTTGTATTACTTATTTCATTACCAGTTGTATTACTTATTTCACTACCAGTTGTAGTACTTATTTCACTACCAGTTGTAATACTTATTAAACAAACAGTTGTAGTACTTATTTCACTACAAGGTGTAGCACTTATTTCACTACCAGTTGTAGCACTTATTAAACTACCAGTTGTAGTACTTACCTCACTACCAGTTGTATTACTTAGTTCACTACCCGTTGTAAGTACTTATTATACTACCAGTTGTATTACTTATTAAACTACCAGTGAATGCTTAACAGTGTCTTATATGACGCTTAATTAAGAAGTAAGACTTCCACTGATTGTTTCAAGAGTCAGAAGGAAATAAAGCACATCATATCGTAGAACGATAATTACAATGTCTTATTACCTTTGGATATTTGTTTTAAATGTAAAGTACCAGTGATTAGGATACTGGTTTGGTTTAAAGACCAACCGACCCTGATGTTTGGTTGTATTGGTCTAGAAGTAAGTAAGTAAACACATATTTTATTATAGTGCCATGAGTAAAACAGTATAAATAATACATTTACTAGAACAGTTACAAAACCACTCAGACCTCTGGGCTTATAAATCACAGCTGAATAACACAGGCAATACATATGGAATTATATTTAATATTAAAACTGCTAGTATATAATTGTTAACGACGTATGGATTTCCGCACATATTTAGGTATTTATTTTGTAGCAGTCAACAACTTTGCATATATATATAAATAAGTTGTTGATGCAAAGTTGTTGACTGTTATAAACGTAATCAGACCTTTGAAATTCTGCCCTTTCTATTCTTTTGAATCTAATTTTATACGTGCAATTGAATATATATTTAAAGATGTTGTTGACATAAAAGTATCCTTAATCTAGATCTTCGACACGTCACTTTGACCCGGAACATAACTATTTACATTTGTGAAGTTGTTTATTTCAAAAATTTAAACTTTTATAAATAAATAAGCACCCGGAAGAAGTTTCTTTAAGCATTACATAGGGCATGCTCTAGTAAATATACTGTTACCAGTTTACACATGATACCAATGAAACTAAATAAGGTTATACCTCATGTGAACTGTTGCGGGAAAGTATTATTAGCATTTATTAATTATAGATTACAGTTGTGGGCAATTGTATATCATACACGCACGGATGCTCAATTCGTTTCAACATAGAACCACGTAAGCCACTTTTATATTTAAACAAAAAGTACATCAGCTGCTATCGATCTCCACAGAAACAAGTCGGAATAGTTAAACGTACCCTTTAAATTACTGCTATAATCTTCTTAAAAGGTAAGCAAGGTTTTCAACAGAACAATTATCTTTGATCCAATGTCATAATAAGGAGGAAATAATATCCGTGGTTTTACTGACTGAGAGAAAATAGCGAAGTCGGATTCCAATATTACGTTTATTCATTTTATTGGTATGTTATAGCATTGTTAACACTAATATGCATTACGTGATAATTAGCGCGCACACACAAGCTCATCAAGCGCTAAATAACAAGTCGAGATATGGTTGTTTTGAGGCGAAGTATTAGTTTCATATTGATAATATACCGTATTACATCAGGCAATGTTAATTTACACGTGCGACAAGATGGACTATATATTTATTGATCCATCTTGAGTTACGTTTAAATATGTTAAGTTATTTTGCCTCATAATAAATGGTAGTTAGTTGTCCATCGTCCGTCGCCCATCCGTCGTCCGTTAACTTTTGCCTTGTGAACACTGTAGCTCCTCCATTTTTCATGCGATCTTAACCAAACTTGGCCAAAGGTTTTATATCAATGAGAGGAGCTCGGATGAGTTAAAAACCAGCCAAATAGAAATAGTAGCAGCAGATGTATGGACCTTGTTATCCTGAAGAAAAAAAAGCCATATTACGCCTTATGAACACTCTAGCCCCTTCATTTATTATTTGATCTTTACCAAACGTGCACAATACGTCAAATCGGACCATTTAGGCCGGAGTTATGGCCCTTTTGTTCTGAAATATGTCAGTTGCCGCTTTTATGAACAAACCATAAATACCACACGTGCATGCCAAACTCTCACCAAATAGACGAATATCACACCGATCTTGTATGCAGGTATAGTGTGATGTCTTCAGATACATCTACGGGAAAGTGCAATAGGGTCTTTTTAGTTACCTACCTATATGTCAAAGCAATGGATTTATAGATATATACTACCCTAAGAGCCATGATTCTCAGAGCTAGTATAAAGGTAGAGTTGCGTGATTGCTTTAGATTTAATTTCCCACATAGTCTTCGTAATTACGTTTTCTGTCATCGCATTTAGTGTACGTGTTATTTCGTTGTTTTTCTTGTTCATCACTATTGTTATACCTGGTAAACATATCACTATTTTAATCTTCCTGTTTTCTCTGAATTGGTTGGCTGGTGTACACAAGTAATATCAAAACAACTACGGACCATATCAGCGTGGTCTTCTTTTCATAGATCCTTGACTGACGTTTTCCTCATTGTACGTGCATTGACTAAAGTATATAAAGACGGTTACATCAGAATTTACATGTGTGTAAACATTGACGAAGAAAGAAG
Source organism: Cyrtodaria siliqua (assembly GCA_037043455.1). Taxonomy (NCBI): domain Eukaryota; kingdom Metazoa; phylum Mollusca; class Bivalvia; order Adapedonta; family Hiatellidae; genus Cyrtodaria; species Cyrtodaria siliqua. Next base: position 41,871 of record JAWPHD010009567.1, read on the forward strand.
AGATATTCAAAATATGGGTTTAACAAGTTATATCTTGCTCGGAATAGTTTTGTGTGCAAACGTTTCGATCGGTTTTATATTCACTCGAACAAAGCAAGATTGCTCAGTTTCATACTGGTCGGCATGGAGCGAGCCTTTTGGAAACGGTACTATCATCAGGGAGCGCATGATTTTACAATATCCTTTACACGGCGGTACACCTTGTCCAGATCTTACAGAAACACAATATACAAGTAAGTAGTTTTATATAAATATAAAGAATTTGAAATATCTCAATACGATCCATAGATTATTTTCATAATTATTTCATTGTATAACAACATTCATATTTATTATGGCACTTGTAAAGAACACGATTTCTTTTGGAATGTTTGGTAATATTTCGCTTTTTTGTTGGTGTTTCTTAATGCTTTTCTTTTCATTTAATTTAAGTGTTCTCATTTAGATTTGTCAGGAGTTATGCTTAATATAATTATCATACTTGTAATTGACATTATCAATCATGATTACACTGTTGCCATTTCTAGAATGTAAATATTAATATCATTAATATCCTCACGGACTTCAGCCTATTATACTATTGAAGAACAAATTATCTTACCAATCTTTACTAACATTATAATTTGATTTACTTAAATTATCTCAAGCAACTTGATTTTACTTTACTCTGATGAAGTGTATATGTTCTGTCTTATATTATAAGGCAAGGGTAATTCCTAACTTATTATTATTGATTTGAACAACAAGAACATTGCCAATAACAACAGCAACACTAATTTTGCGTTTTGTGCCCCGCCACGAAACATATAATGTTACCCTTGTCCACCCGTTAGTTCCGTCTGTACACACAGTTGAGCGTTACCTGTCTTCACCACCCTTTCTGTTGTATTGTGTCTTTTTCATTTTATAATGAATTAAATAGTGTTCTTTGTTTGTAGTACAGTGCGGACCTACTATGCCATTGCGTTTGGACGCTGTGGTTCCTATATGACTCTATATCTCATTTTTACATTCAAGTGGTCGGTTAAGTCCATTTCGCACATACCAGAAGCTGGTCAAACTTCCCATATGTTTACCTGATATCAGATCATATACTCAAATACCAATAGATGACACGAACACGCTTCAAATATCAGTAGGTCAAAGTGATGGACATTACCCTACGGTGTAATTTAGTCCATTTCTCACAAAATAAGTCATTAAACTTTCAATTATAAACGGAATACATGTATCATACCATCTTACATCTACATAGCAGCAACATGTTCAACCCATGAGTACGTCCAAAGAAAAGGTTATAAGTCCAACAGAAAGAGTAGCATACACAGAATACAGTCACTCCAACAAGTATTACAATGTAAAGGTGATACAAAAGAATACATCACAAACACATTCAGTAAAAAAGCACATCGCAAACATATAAGGGTTGACAACAGGGGTATCGTCTTGGAACGGCCAGTGGCAAAATGATCACCGGGGAGTATAAACCGGTTCAAGTGTGCACCAAACCTCACTCTTAACCTGTCATCTTCCCTAAAAAACAGGACAGTGTAAATAAAAATAATCCCCGAAGAGTTAACCCCTTACATTTTAGAAAGCTTAGATAGGTATAATAAGAAAAAGAAACCAGAAATGTTCATGTATACGATATATCAAAAATAAGTTAAACCTAATCTCATATGTACTCGATGACTTGTATCAAGTCAGAGTATCAAGGGGGAAACAAAATGGAGTGAAGGACATACACTACTCAAATTTGTCAATCGGTCACTTTTCAAAATATTATATATTTTTTAATAATTCATATTTTCATTTGAAATTTTAACTGGCGTCGTTTAAAAATATCGCTAGCGAATTATAAAACTTAATCTGCCTTGATTGGACTAAAATCCTGTTGATAAAATTAATAAAATGTTGGTTTGTGTTTCGGTGATTTCCAGTGTTTAGTATTCGTGTTATTTTCAAAAAACCTGGGTGACCGATTATAAAAGTTGAGTAGTGTACATCAAACGGTTCCTGCCTTAACGGATTTTGGAACACGTTGTCATAGAGTCCACCGCCCATCAGATCGTTGCATAATCAAAGAGGAAATCATAATTGTTAACTGTAGAAGGATCTACAACTAAGCATGTAGTACGCCGCAGAATACTTCAGGCGTAACCCCTGTTGATAAATTTCCTAATAATTTTAACAAAAAACCCATGAAAATTATCACGTATCGACGTAAAAAACTCCATGCAAATGACATTTACCTACGTTAACATACCTTGTCCATTTATTCCATTCATGAATTTCCATACGTGTAATATAAGTGTTTTACATGACTTCCTTTCTTATGGCGAAACGCCTTTATTTACCCTAGTTTCTAAGTAATGAATAACCGTTTTCCATGAATACATATTCTATTTTATAAATATATTCCATTATACGTATATTACTTTGTTTTATGATCATTTTTTTATTTCTTAATACAGATGCAAAGCCCGCGTCATCAACGACACTGGCGTCTACTGCAACATCTAGTATTGAAGCGTCATCAACGACACCGGCGTCTTCTGCTACATCTAGTATTGATGCGTCATCAATGACACCGGCGTCTTCTGCTACATCTAGTATTGGAGCGTCATCAACGACACTGACGTCTACTTCCACATCTAGTATTGAAGCGTCATCAACGACACCGGCGTCTTCTGCTATATCTAGCATTGATGCGTCATCAATGACACCGGCGTCTTCTGCTACATCTAGTATTGAAGCGTCATCAACGACACTGGCGTCTTCTGCTACATCTAGTATTGAAGCGTCATCATCGACACTGACGTCTACTGCCGCATCTAGTATTTATGCGTCATCAACGACACCGGCGTCTTCTGCTACATCTAGTATTGAAGCGTCATCAACGACACTGGCGTCTTCTGCTACATCTAGTATTGAAGCGTCATCAACGACACCGGCGTCTACTGCCGCATCTAGCATTGATGCTTCATCAACGACACTGGCATCTACTGCCGCATCTAGTATTGATGCGTCCACATCGACACTGGCGTCTTCTGCCACATCTAGTATTGATGCGTCATCAACGACACTGGCGTCTTCTGCCACACCTAGTATTGATGCGACAACAACACCATCATCTACTACTACTACAGTGCCGACAACAACCTCGATAACAACCCCGACAACCACGTCGACTTCAACAACATATCCACCTACTACTGCAGCACCGACAACAACAACAGCCCCATCGGATTGCAAAGGTAAGTGAAGAAAATTTGGAGCATACATTTTTAAAAAATTATTGAATGCTGTTTTCGTCATTTTCAGCACATTTTAAAGGCTATATATGACATTTAATTTTTTGTGGTGGAGGCAGACCACCCACTTTTTTCCGGATTGGACCAATTCCGTATACCTCCCGCTCACACCCTATCCCCTCTACTATCCACTCTCACTCTCTACTACCTCCCTTAACACCTGTTTCTCTACTACCCCCCTTAATTATGTTTTCAATGACATACTGTTAACTGTTCTACTTGGTTTTTAAGGTAAAAAATACAAAAAAAAAAAAATACAAAAAATACATACTCTCTGTACCATATAAAGGTCTCGGACTCTTTAATAAAAACAACTATAGACCTCGCTTAAAGCCTTGCTGTGCTTGTATTGATGGTCATAGCATCGTCATTCCGATTCGAATCTATCAGATACATATTATAACAAATAGCCACAACACTGATTTCTTCAATGCTCCTGTATATCGCATCAGCGAAACGTCAAAGACGTTTGAAAGCCGGTCGACTACGATACGACCTAAGCAATGCATTTCCTATGTACATGGTACTGTATAGGGAAATATCTATCTGTGACGACTCTCGCATAAAGATGCAACGTGATCGTTGAAAGAAAAACGTTTAACAATACTCACCGGTACGAAGAACTTCCAGGAGTAATCACAGACGCTGCAATCGAGTTATTTCACAAACGGTTAATTGTTTATCGTAACGACAAGTTCGTAAACCAGCTAGTTCTTGTTAGTAACGACAGAGTTTAATGGCCCCTGATTTGTTGAAAAATGCTATATTGTATTTTCCTTTGTTATATTTGAAGTTTCTTCATTTTGATCTGATATGAGCGATCTAAGGCCATTCTATCCCTGTTGTTTTTGCAATGTTTTAAAAGAAGTACTGATGGGAATTTTATGTCGACAATCCTTGATATAAAAGCCGTTTTAGCCAGTAGAGCGTCCACAGGCCCTCTTGTGCCTCTTGTTTTTAATAGAATGGCATTTTGTTTTTAAACAAATGCACTTAAAAGTCATCTCGGCAAACTCCGTTGTTTTTAGTTACTAAAATGTTTACAAACTTTCATTTAAGCATCATTGACCTTTTTATTTATAAGTCCAGCCCCCGTTAGGTGATACATGTGAATCCGCGGATTTCTTGTTTATAAAATGTCAGATCATCCAGCGGGAATAACTCCTTATTAGGATGTTATAATATATATAAATAATATTATAACATACGGCAAACAAAATCTAAATTTATTTGGCTGCATCGTATACACCAAACATGATTCAATGCTTTAAATTTGCATAAGATTGGCCACCGAATAACGCCGAGTCAAACATATTTTGCTTCTAGAGCATTTAACTTATCACATGTTTATTTTTTCTAGCTTGTAAACTTCCCATCGTAGTTAATAATGACCTCAGTCGGCCAAAACCAAGACTGTGTGCTAAACATCCATTTATCATGCAGATATGCACTTTTCTGCATAATGAAGCAGTGACCTTATACATTTTGCTTTATAAGGCACTGACCATTAAAGCAAATCAATGCGGAATCCTTCGGCGTTTATTGTACGTAACGTTATCTGACGTCATGCACGTCACGTTGCCTGACGTCATAAAATAAACAAAAAACAACAACATGGCGGCGTCCTCGATAAGCGTAACATTCTGAGAACTAGGTAATAATAGTAATTCATACAGAAAATGTGGATAATCTCCATGAGGCATAATAAAAAACCCAGTCATTTTTCCTGTAACATGCCCAAATAAACGGATATTTTTTTTTTAAGACCTCAGTCATGTGTTTCAAAATTATATATAACACCAGAATTAAAGACTTTAAGTTGTCTGTTGCACAAAACAAGTCTATTGTTTGTGTTGTGTTTCTTTGGTACACATAGAGAGCTGCAGATACAGGATCCTGGGAAAACTTCCAAATTCCTACCCAAAATCGACTTGGTTTAGCTGTCGAGTGCATTGCGGTCTACAGTAGCTGATGTAAACTACCGCTCATGAACAGTCTCAATCAAACCGAGACTGCAATATTTCGTATGTGTCGTGCTCGGCCGTTTCCAAAGGTCCATTATCATACTCTTTTTTATAGCACAGTGGCGTTGCTTGTGCAGTGTGGCGGCAGTAAAACATCTCCCCGCGCTTGCAATCAGTACTGTTATTCATTCGATCTTTGGAGATCGCTGAGCCCGATACTTATAGTTAGTTATCGGTGGTACATTTTCAATTTCATTTTGTTTTCTTACTTAATTTTGATTCGGTGGTTCCACTACTCCGGCCGATAAAAGGCTCTGGGTATTGTTTAACTACTCATAGGATATGTTGTCTACTTTTTATACGCAGGCTTCATAACCGCTGCTCCCAACTAAATTCCATTATGTTTATTTCGCTCTTCGGGGCATTTCATTTTATTAAATACTGGGACCATACGCCGTACGACATGGGGAAAACGTCAACTCCATGTCCACCGCCATATGCATGCAATCTTCGCGATGGTTAATTGACATTTTGTGCTGTTGATTTTATGAATATTGAGTTCTGCTTTCTCGCAAGTGCGCTCAAAATAGAGGTATCACGTGATATATATTCCGGGGGAAACCCCTTCCAAAAAATAGTATATTTTCATCCATTGAAATCTTCTGAATCGTAGAACATCCATCATCTATCTTAGTTTTAAAATAATATTTTACCTTCGAAATTTCAAACAAACATAATATTTGTAAAAATCATGCTTATAGCTAGTCGAAATATTAGTACAGCTCCTTCGTGAAAAAATTGTGCACTTTTGGTTAAAAGCATGAAACTTGGCACATTGGTAGAGTTTAACAAACTAATTTTTTTTGGCTATAGGGCCAAGCGAAAAAAATCCAAGTTGGCCGCCAAATTCAAGATGGCCGCCAAAATGATATGATTATTCTTATATATTTTTTTATATTTTTTTGGTATGGTCATTTTAACTCAAATTTTCATAATTTAGTGATGTTAGATGTAAGGTTTCCTAAAATAATATTACTATGGTGTCAAAACTATAACTATGACGATAAAATTCAAAATGGCGGCCTTAAAGCGCAAAAACCAGTGAAAAACTGTATTTTTAAAAGTTATAGTTTTATTTTAATGCAAGTTATTTTGGCCTTTGCAGTCAGAAAGGAAAGGTCGAAGTATGACCATTTACATAGTATAAGGGTCCATAATGTATTGATTTAAAGTGTTAAAACAACGACTAGAAAGAAGACAAGTATTTCTTCATTACACAATTTTTCAAAACAAATCTGCACATATTCTGCTTTTCAAACTTACACACCTTATGAGAACTAATATTCAATTATCACTTAGTTGAATAGTCAGAAGTTGTCTTGTTACAGCTATGCAGAGCATGTAGCTAGGATGATTATCATCCTACGTTCGATAATACATACATACTCTACTTTAAAAGTGTGTAAATTGTTCCAAGATATATCGTTTGTGTACCTGAAAAGCTAATAGTTGTCTCTCACAATCTCCACCACACCTACATATTGCTGTACACCTTATTGCCGCTTTTACACATTTACATCGGCCTCTGCATCCCTTTTCTGTCTGACACCCACATCTTAGTAGTTCTTGGCAAGCTTTAGAAGCTTCAGGAAGTACTGTCCACAATGGTTCCCAGATCTGGTCTTGGGTTCTCTGCCAGCCCCAAAGACTTGGGCATGGTGAAATAGCACTTGATTCTAAGGACTGACCCCCAACAATATCCAGCCTGGTATGCTACTCCCTTAGTGTGTTGAAGTAAATCAGCAGATGTTGTTGGTATTAAATCGATTGACCTTCCTTTCCTTGTGAAGAGATATTTTCGTACCTCATCTGATGTTTCACGCGTGCTTGTCCTGTCATAGAAGAACAACTACAAAGCGTTCCAGAATCGGCATCTTCTCTTCCAACTCTTGCAAAGATGGAGTACAGCCCAATACATGAAAAGCTTCAATGACATCTGGATAAATGCTGCTTACTGCCCATGCAGACTTGATTCTTTTACCCCTGAAAAAGGAAGTTTGGTCACGGCTTCTAAAAGCATGCATACCTGACAATGTTTTCGACTTTTCTGGACCCAGGGATTCGGATATGCCATGTGCAGATATGAAACGAAAATACTTCCAAGTGCCAAATGTAATCCACAATTCATTAACACAAAGCTCACTGACGAGAGCAATTGATAACTCAAGAACATCAGTATCAACAGTTCTGATCATCACTCGTTTGTAGTTTTGTTTACCACAGTCTTTCACATGCAACAGTAACCTAATATCTGCCTCTTCATGTGTACATGGCGAAAGATCACTTATATCTTCTCTCGGTGGATTGCAGATTACATCTTTGTCCTTGGTTGACACTATTTGTTTATCAATAATTTCATTTGCCGCAGATGTAGTAGCTAGGTAGCTAAATAGTTCGACCTTATTTTCATCAACACGAAGGAATGATTTCCAATTTGCAGGTACATTTGAATATGACTGCACTCTTCTACGTACACCGTTACCACGTTTACTGAGTGTCATTGCCGGCTGTCCTTGGTAAACTGATCCCAGACAATATCTACTCTGCTTGTATTTTGAAGTTGTCTTTTGATGAAGGAAGTGAATACCTGCTTGGAGTAATCTGCAAATGTATTGGCTGCTCCAGGTTTTAACATGTTAACTATAGCTGGTTTTAACATGATAACTATAGCTGCACCATCAAAGTGGTTCTGCAGACATGTTACCAAATCTGATTTTGTTCCAGATCGCAACTTACCAAAGCTAGAGAGTGATGTGGGGTAGCTTTGGTTTTGATGGCGAAAAATGTCATCAATGTCACCATCACGAATTTGACTGGAAGCATAGAGTTGTGAAAATAATGAACAGTTCTTCTTTAGCGAATTGATTGCCTCCCTTTCATTTGTTATTTTTCGTTGACTCACTGGACCCCTAAACAAAGGAAACGTGTTCTTCTTTATTGGGTCAAATAACGAAACAGTCCTCTCTTTAAGCCGTTCCTGCACATACATGGCGAACTTCTCTTCTCCTACTCTTTCTATGTTACGAAATGAGGAAGCTACATACTCATCTACAATGTCTCTAGTCGCTAATACTAGCAGGTTACTACTGTACTCCTTAAAATGATTGCCCATTTCCTCCACAACTCCACAAAGACAGTTACATTTAACTTGATTTGCAAAGGTAGATTGAAATCCTTTCTGATATTCGTGATGATGTTTATTTGGTTCCTTACATTGACTATTATTAATAGGAACCTGTGACAATTCAAATTCGCTTATAACCCTTGACATTTCTGGTCATGAAACCATCCACCGAAGCAACTGTTTTGTATTTTCTGTTAGGCCCACTGCTCCCACATCATATGTGATACATTTGTTGTTCTGCTCATGGGCATGATCAGTTACAATTGATGAAAAGGCCTGCTGGGTTTTATGAATCATTAAACTCTGTGACTACAGCTGGGTGCTTTTCTGTCAAACAATTCATGTCCCGCATATGCACTGGTAACTATCTAGCACAATTGATTTGATCTAATGCAAACATAACAAGTTATAAGTCTGGTTAGTGAGTCAATATACAGCTTGATATTCTCTTCTCTTAAGGATCTAACGAACACAAATACTAGCAATTCAAATTGCAAAGTAATATTGGAACTGAGAACTTTTTCTTTTTCTTTCCTCTTGCCATTCTTTAAAGGTTAAACACTGGTCACCCATAGAAATAGTATAGGCCTCATAGGCTTTTGTCATCAAAATGTAGAAGCTGCTTGCAGCGACTTGGTGCGCATGGCATGTTCGTGATATATGACTGGCTTTAAGGAACGAATCTGCTTTGCCAGATGTGGCAATATTGGCTTGTGTTATGGCAGAGGTCCATCCACTGCCCTCCAACCAAGCACCTAGTGTTTTCATAGCTGCTTGTTCAATATGTAGCTCTCCAAACTCACAACTATGTGGTCTTCACCATAGCATTGCGTATCATGGCCACCGACGTTATCTGCTGGTTTACTTCTGTTGTTTAGCTTATTTTCGGCGTTAAGTTGCTCGAATATAATTAAACAAAATGTTGAGTTGTAAATTTCCTTTCTTATTATACCACATGTTTATTATACCATATATTTAAATATATTATTGGTGCAATATATTCATCAGTTAGTAATATGTAAAAGCATTTTGCTTTGACCTATTATAATAATTAATAATAATGATTTTCAAATATGCAAGTTATGTGGAAAATCTAAGGGGTCTCGCCATGTTTTAAGATCGCAGTGCGTCCCTTTAAAGTTGTATGTAAAAGGGATGGGATCGGGGGAGCAGGGTGTTAGCTTGCATATCCATGTAATATTCGGTCTGAAAATGATTTGCACTGTAGTACTCATTCAATATCAAATTACAAAATCTCATCAAGAGTGTATGTTGTAGTGTGACACCTGTAGGCTGTCTGTTTTTTGTCAGTAATGGTTACCTAAATCAATGATCAGTGTTTACAAATATGAGACTAAAATAACAGTAGATTTAATCAGGATTCTTGCTAAAAAGCACATGAATAAAGACATACTATTTAGATGAAAAGCTTTAGAGTAATATTAACATTGTTATCAGAAACTAAAACAATGCTATTCATCTGTCAAACTGAAAGTAGTTAACCATAATATTTACACAGTTGTAATAAGTACCAATTAGGTATTGGTAGTGAATTGGATTTCACTAATTAAATGAACAGAGAGAAGATAACAAGTGATTATTAATCCACATGTATCTATGATGTATTTATTCATTTGAAAATACCACAAATAGCATTAAAAACTACCCGATGAACGTAAAAATATGGTTGTCTTGGAAAATTATATTTTTTATCACAATTTTTTATTTGTTTTACTATTAATCATACATTTTGAGCATCAAGTGTATAATTATTGAATTTTACTATTATAGTGAAGATGTTTACATTAAATTGGACAATATTTATTGATTTTTAGTGTTATTATATATCTCTAAAGACAGTAGGTGAAATTTCAGGACTTTTGGCGGCCATTTTGAATTTTGCGGCCATATTGGATTTCTATTGCTTGGCCCTATAGCCAAAACTGTTTGATATGATGTCATCTATTACTGTGGCAAGTTTCATGCTTTTAACCCAAAGTGCACAATTCATTCAATATTTTGCACGAAGGAGCTGTACTATATGCTTTGAAAAACAACAACATCATGATATCAGATAAATAGAATATTATGTCAGTGTCAGAGTCTCGCCATTCTTTGTTTTCTAAGCCTCGTCTAATAAATATTTTCTATTTTTTGCCAGAAAGCATAATAGTTCCTATGCAAGACATAAAACGACTGAATTAAAGGGGCAGACGGCAATTTTGATGTTTTTAAAAACTCGCGTCGTCCCATTAGTTCTTTTGCAAAGCTTGAATATATGAAAATCATTAATAATAAGTATTCTTATTAATTTTCTGTGTTTCTCCATTCACATATAACTTTATTTAGCATAAATCACATCATATTCTAGATAGTAAAATAAGTCAAATCGGCAAAAGAAAGCTATTACAATTAGAAATGTATTATTATCTAGAAAAACTTGATTATATCAATAGAAAGCTTTTCAATTTAAAATGCAAAATTCGCAAATGCAGACAAATAAAATATTTTTTGATGGAATTCAAAATGTATAGTGATGACGAAGATGATTGCTTTGTTCCTTCTGATTTTGTTTAACAGCACAGACTAGACGCGGAGTTGTTGCTGTTTTGGGTTGTGTGATTTGGAAACTTCGCCGAAAGTAGATTCACCCAAAAGTAGAAAAATAAAATAGTTGCGCTCTCCCAAAGAAGCAGCAAGTTATATTATCAATTATTTGTGAGTAGTATACAAACTAGGGGTTCTGGGGTGGGGGGTCTTTGAGAGGGTTGCAATGAGTTTTAAATGTGTTTGTTGGCTTTCCGGCAAACAAATTTACTGACTCGTTGCATAAAACCCCCGATGAGAAAACTACGCCAGAACCCCTAGTTTGTATACTACTATTGCAAATGCGTGAAATGAATTATGAGTTGGTAACTCTTAAGTCATAACGCTCCATCTTGTGGGTTTGGCCTGGCTGGTTAAAGCCGTTTATATTGTGTCTATGGCGTTTGGATTATCAAAATATGTAAGTTATATATATACCACGTCGTCAGTAGGATTAAAAACGGTGTCCATAGGTTGTAAAATGTGACTGTTGTTGGCGGGATGGCTACTTTAAATGGTACTATAATTTAACATTAACCCACTAAGCACGACTATAATAGCCTTTGCTTCCATTGTAAACCCATGTCATCCTGCGAATGTCCGGCTGCTGATCAGTCATTTTCTCCATTCGACCCCTGGTAAATAATTTAGTATAGTCAGTTTGATTTGCCACTGTTCGATGGAACATTAGTGGAGTGCGTGGTCCAGTGGTAGAGCGCCGAACTCCTGATCGAGAGGTCGTGGGTCCGATCCTCCTTTACGGCCACGTTATTTATCCTTGAGCAAGATAATTAATCCACATTGCTTAGTACTGGTTCTACAGGAATCTATCTAGAGTGATTAATCTAAGTTGCAAGAACTTGTTTCGCAATCGGTGTAAAATAAATATGTTTAGAACACTGTTAGATGGAAAAGTATAGCAAGCTTGAGCTGACCCTGGTAAATGGTATAGTATATAAAGTTTGATCTGCCCCTGATAAATGGTATACTATAGTCACTCTAATCGCCCCTGGTAAATGGAACAGTATCGCAAGATTGATCTGCTACTGGTAAATGGTAGAGAATAGTCAGTCTGATCTCCGCTGGTAAATGGTACAGTATCACGATTGATCTGCCCCTGGTAAATGGTATAGTATATCAAGTTTGATTTGCCCCTGATAAATGGTACAGTGTAGACATTTTGATAGGCCCCTGGTAACTAGTACAGCATAGCAAGTTTGATCTGTCCCTGGTAACTGATACATTGTAGAAAGTTTGATCGGCCCCTAGTAACTGGTACAGTATAGCAAGTTTGATCTGCCCCTAAGAAATGGTACAGTGTAGACATTTTGATAGGCCCCTGGTAACTGGTATAATATAGCAAGTTTGATCTGTCCCTGGTAACTGATACAGTGTAAAACGTTTGATCGGCCCCTAGTAACAGGTATAGTGTAGCAAGTTTGGACTTCCTCTAATAAATGGTACAGTGTAGACATTTTGATAGGCCATTGGTAACTGGTACAGTACAGAAAATTTGATCTGCTCCTGGTAATAGGTACAATATAGTAAGTTTGATCTGCCCATAATAAATGGTACAGAGTAGAAAGTTTGATCCGTCTCTTGTAACTGATGGTATAGAAAGTTTGATCTGCCCTTGATAAATGGTACAGTGTAGAAAGTTTGATCTGACCCTGATAAATGATACAGTGTAGAAAGTTTAATCTGCCCATAATACATGGTACAATGTAGAAAGTTTGATCGGCCCCTTGTAATTGATATAGTATAGCAAGTTTGATCTGCCCCTGGTAAATGGTACAGTGTAGGAAGTTTGATCTGCCCCTGATAAATGGTACAGTGTAGTAAGTTTGATCTGCCCCTTGTAAATAATAGAGTATTACAAGTTTGATCTGCCCCTGATAAATGGTACAGTGTAGAAAGTTTGATGTGCCCCTTGTAAATAATACAGTATAACAAGTTTGATTTGCCCCTGGTAAATGGTACAGTATGACAAGTTTGATCTGTACCTTATAAATGGTACAGCGTAGAAAGTTTGATCGGCCCCTGGTAACTGGTATAATATAGCAAGTTTGATATACCCCTGATAAATGGTACGGAGTAGAAAGTTTGATCTGCCCCTGATAAATGGTACAGTGTAAAAAGTTTGATCTGCCCCTAATCAATAGTACAGTCTAGCAAGTTGATCGGCCCCTAGTAACTGGTATAGCATAGCCAGTTCGATATACCCCTGATAAATGGTATAGCTTAGAAAGTTTTATCTGCCCCTAATAAATGGTAATGTGTAGAAAGTTTTATCTGTCCCTAATAAATGGTACTGTGTAGACTCGTTGATCAGCCCCTGATAACTGGTATAGTATATCAAGTTTGATCTGCCACTGGTAAATCGTATAGTATAGTATACTAAGTTTGATTTGCCCCTTGAGTATAGTATAGCAAGTTTGGTATAGTAAATAGTGTAATGTAGTCCCTGTGTGTCCCTGGTAAATAGAAATGTATCGCCAGTTTCATCTGCTCCTGGTAATGTGTTTTTTTTGTGTGTGTGTTGTTTCTTTTTATTTAATTTTTTTTTTCGTTTTTTTTTTTTTTTTTTTTTTTAACGTTTGTTTGCTCGACTTTTCGAAGAATAGGGAGAGCTACCCTTCTTACCACGGCGTCGGCGTTCACAGCTTCACCTTAAAGTGTTTGTGAAATAGATTTATAACTTCAAAACTACTCAAGCTATTGCATTAAAACTTTATACTAATGTTTCCGATCAAATTCTGCAATTTATCCAACAATCCCCATATCTCTTCCTTGCATTTTGACAAAGTTATGGCCCTTTGATTGGCATGTATTTACCTTAAAGTTTTTGTGCAATAGATTTATAACTTCAAAACTACTCAAGCTATTGCATTATAACTTTATACTAATGTTTCCCATCACATTCTGCACCTTATCCAACAATCCCCATAACTCTTTCTTGCATTTTGACAAAGTTATGGCCCTTTGATTGCCATGTCTTTACCTTAAAGTTTTTGTGCACTAGATTTATAATTTCAAAACTACTCAAGTTATTGCATTAAAATTTTAAAATAATGTTTCACATCAAATTTCTTACCTTATCCAACAATCCCTATAACACTTCCATTCATTTTGACAAAATTATGACCCTGAATTGTTAATTTTTTTAAATATTTTTACATAGAAGTATATAGAAAAACATTTACAAATCTTCTTCTTCTTCGAAACAAAAAGGGCTGCAGCTTAGACATTTTGTATGTAGCATCGTCTAGTAGTCCTCTACCAAGTTGCTCAAATGGTGACCCTGGGTTAGATTTGGACCCGCCCCGGGGGCCACATGAGGTAAAACATGAAAGAGTGGGTGACACCCCTGAGTCATAACTTAGTTGACATCCCACACTATAACTATATATACACTTGCTGGGCATGAACAGACATATGCAACCATCCAACCAGCATAAACACCGGGTTGCTTCCCCACCCATGGTGACACAGCCCCTCGGTCATAACTTGGAAGCTATTGAGATCCCCACCCTTTAACCATATATACACTTACTAGGCATGAACAGACGGATACAACCATGATCCAACCAGCATAGACCCCGGTCGCCTTCCCTACCTCTGGAGACATAGCCCCTCGGTAAAAACTTGGAAACCATCGAGATCCCACACTATAACAATATATACACTTACCGGGAATAAACAGACGGATACAACCACCCAATCAGCATAGACCACGGACTCCTTCCTCACCCCTGGTGACATAGCCCCTGGGTCTTAACTTGTAAACCGTTGAGACCCTATAACCATATATTAACTTACTGGGCATTAACAGACGGATACAATCACCAAACCAGCGTAGACCCTAGGCTTCATCCCCACCTTTGTGGACCTAGCTCCTGGGTCAAAGTTTACAAATAATTTGATATTTTTAGCTCGACTATTCGAAGAATATTATGGGGTCTATAGGTCAAAGTTCATGGTCACAAATTGCATTTATGTGTTGATAGGCTCTTAGCATCAGGTTAATGTTTACGTCCGATTTATTAACATGTAAATAACTTCAACATGTTTTATCCACTCATCATCAAACGTACATACATTATTATAAATGGGGCGACGATCGTATCTCTTGAGTTCAAGATCATTGGATGAAAGGTCAAGGTCAAAAGGGACCAAAGATCAAATGCACTTACATATACTTCTAACAGATCTTTGTCTTAAAATATGCGATTTAAAATTTGCATTATGTATCCTTTGGAAGGGTTACTAAGAAATTACCTCTGTGTCATCACAGAAAAAATGTGGCCCTTGATTTAAAGGGACAATGTCCGTAACTTTTAGCTTATAAAACACACACTAATTACAAACATTACACACTAACAGTATTGAATATTTACTAATTAAAAGCAAGATTGTTTGACGGAATTCAATCGCGGTAAAATTACACTCACGGGTAAGAAGACTGTGCGACTAATAGACGACGTCGCTCCTACCTGAGTTATGCGGGTCATACATATTGCGAAATACATTCTATGTAGAAAACATAATGCGCTAATGGAAGTCACGTGATCACATTATTTACAAATAATAATTAAAACATTTTTTTTTCAAACTCACGAATGTATTACTACATACTTATTTGGGCCACGCTAATGTTTTCATGTATACATTTCACAGAATAAAAGTCAGACAGTTATTTGATTATGCTCAATACCAGTTTACTTACGGACAGAGTCCCTTTAAATAAAATTCCAACGTTTTCCTTCTGGACACATCCAGTTCGCCCCTTTGTTTTCACTTTTATTTTCTCATGGTATGCCGGGTGTATAATTTCTTGTTCTCTGAACATTCGAATAGTCTAGCTGCGCTAACCTCAGACACCTCTTGTTTATTTTGTTTTCTATATTTTCCAATGCATTTATTGGTGCTAATTGATCGATATTAACAATAGTAAGTAATATGCAAAAACACGTTTCCTTTTAACTATTATTTACAGTCAAACGTGCCCAGGAGTGCAGTCTTCTGAGTGACCACCCGCTTTGAGAGACCACCTTTCAGTTTTAAATTGAGTTTGGAATTGAATTTGTTTTAAATTAAAATACATTTCTTTTATTCAAAACACCTTTATTAAGAGAACAATGTTGCTCTTCGATTTATTAGTTTCTTAATACCGATTTTGACTGAAAATTATGTAAAAAAAAGTAATGGGATGCCGCTAGTTTAAATCAAGATTGCCGTGTATCCCTTTAACTCTGCACACCTTGCTTTTTCATGTCAGTTAAGTGTACTGGCCCAGATATTACATTTGCACTTTATTTGAAAAGATTAATAATATTGCATATTGCGCATTTAAAACCTGATATTTTAGGGCATAGGTACTCAGGCGATATTATTTGTAATGTTAAACATCAGAATGAATATCTCGTGTTACTTTTCTAATTATCATAAAGTGTCAACATTTAATACCAGTGCAACACTTCTTTAATCTGAAAACGCATGATAGACCGTTTGCATGCAGTGTTTATTAATTATCAAAGGACTTAAAGTATTAAAACTATAATTGTATGAAGTTGGGAATGAGAAAAACAGGTGGTTTGCAGGTAACCTGTAAGTTAACAGGATGATTTCTTTTCATCACTGAGGCCAGTGATTAAAAAAATAAAGGAATAGTGTATTTCAACTTGTATGGAAAGATGAAAATTAATAAAGCTTTGCCAAAGTTCAAAATAGGAGACAAGATTAGAATTGGCAAATAGAAAAGAACGTTTGAATAAGGTTATACTCCAAATTGGACCGAAGACATGTTTGTTATTGATGAAATTCAATATACAACTCCTGTGACGTACAAAATAAAAGATTGGAACAACCAAAACATTGATGGAAGCTTCTATGTATTGGAAATGTTAAAAGCTGAAGAAATATTCAGAATTGAAAAAGTTATACGACGTGATAATAAAACGAAATTAGCATTAGTTCGGTGGAAAGGTTACAATGAAAATGTTAATAGTTGGGTGCCGTTTAAGGATATTCAAGACATCAAGCAATAACAAGCGCGTGTTGCAAGTCTCACAGGCGTGTAAACAGTCAAGCGTGATAAATACAAAATATTGCAGTTTTTCTTTGATCGAGATGACAGTAAAATATCGCTGTGGTTAACATAGTTAACTATCCACACCTGGATGGAGACGTGTCTCGTGCTACCTCATACGGAGTGTATATCTCCCAGCTCATTCGATTTGCTAGAGCGTGTAATGATGTTATAGACTTCATTGATCAAAATCAAGTTATTACAAACTACTAGATCTTTCTCTTAATTCTACCGCCGCAACGAGGGCCTGCTGGAAAAGTACAATACCAACCTTAAAACACTTCTGCGACTAGGCATATCACAACCCTCATTTTATGGAGATGTGTTCTATAAACTTCGAAAGTTAAAGGGGTCTGACGGGTTTCCTGTTCGCTTTACAAATTTAATCAGGAAGTTCGTCAGAAAAGGGTATAACCCTTTGGTTTTACAGCGCACTGCATGGTTAGTGATTGACCCCTCTACAGTCAGTCATTACGCTTCACTTTTCACTTGTGCGATGACAGGATAACCTCTTGGGACTCTATGATTGTACCTTCTGAAACCCCAACTAAGGGAGGTGGGTGCATGAGCTTTCGTCCCTCGGGTTTTCTGGTCGTACCCTAGATTGGTTTTCTCTTTAGCTGCAACTACTCTGGTTGTTGAGTACGACACACACACACACACACACACACACACACACACACACACACACACACACACACTGCCTGCATAATCAGCCGCCGTATTTCAACTGAACAAGCCATAAATACCACACGTGCATGCCGAACTCTCACCAAAGAAAAGAGTATCACACCGATCTTTTATGCAGGTATAGCGTGATGTCTTTAAAAACATCTACGGAAAAGTACGATAGGGTCTTTCAAGTTAACTACTTATATGTCAAAGCAATGGATTCATAGATACATACTACTCTAAGAGCCATGTTTCTTACGGCTAGTATAAAGGTAGAGTTGCGTTATTTTTTCGGTAGGCTTAATTTCCCACTTAGTCTTCGTAATTACGTCACAGTTATCGCATTTAGTGTACGAGGTATTTCGTTGTTTTTCTTATTCCCATGTGATCGCTATATTGGATTTCATCACTATTGTTATAACTGGTAAACATATCATTGCTTCTAATCTTCCTGTTGTCTCTTAACGGATCGGATGGTGTACATAAGTAATATCAAAACAACTATGCACCTATCAACGCGATCTTCTTTTCACCATAGAACCTTGACTGGCATTTTCCTCATTGTACTTGCACTGACTAAAGTATATAAAGACGGTTTCATAATAATTTAAAACTAAATGTGTGTGAACGAAAGAAAAACGACATATTCAAAATATGATTTTAACAAATAGTTATATCTTGCTCGTGGTAGTTTTTTGTGCAAACGTTTCAAATATTTTTTTAACTCGACTATTCGAAGAATAAGAGAGCTTATGTAATCACCCCGGGGTCGGCGTCGGCGTCGTTGGCGTTGGCGTTGGCGTCGGCATCGGCGTCCCACATCAAGGTTTGCGTGTAAACTGTGTTTACAAGTCTATATCTCTCACATTTCTTATCCTAGCACAAACACACGCTAATTATGATAGCCAATAAATGTGTCCCATTTCACATCAAATTTTGCGTGTAAGCTGTGTTAATAAGTCTATATATTTTACAATTATTAACCTAGCACAATCAAATTTGGCCATTAGCTTCCTTATAGCATTATCTTGAGGGCTGCTTAATTAATTTTGGTTCCTGTAATCCCTGGGCTCCCGTGGACACCCTTAAAATGTGTCTGTTTCAGATCAAATTTTGCGTATAAGCTGTGTTTACAGGTCTATATCTCTTGCATTTCTTGTCCTGGCTAAACTAAATTTTGGAATTGGTTTCCTTATAGTATGTTGTAAAGGGTTGGGTAAGTAATGTTGTCTTCTGCAAATTCTGGGCTCCCATGGAACCCAAATTGTGATGGCCAATAAAATGTGCAATAAAGGCAGATCTAGGTTTACATGTAAGCATGCATATATCTATAAATTTGGTTTGGGATTTCTTATAGCATTATGCATCTTATTCATACTTCACTCATATTGGGGCATGGGCTCCCTCCTCCCCCCACAACCCCCACTCCTAGCCCTCCCTCCACACCCCTTTTTCTATTTTTTTAACTTTTTGTTAACATATTTCTGTGTTGTTTTGGTCGATTATTACACATATATGTTGCCCCGTCCCCCCCCCCCCACAACCGCCCCCGCCTCTACCCCTCCCCCACTTTAAACATTTTTTTGTTACATATTTCTGTGTTGTTTTAGTCAATTTTTACACATATATGTTGCCCCTCCCCCCACCCCGCCTCTCTATCCCGCCCCACCCTTGAAACTATTTGTCAATTCTTACACATGTTGCCCCCCTGCCCCCTCCCCCGCCACTCCCCAACCCCCACAACCACACACTCGAAACTAGAATATTTTTATTTAATTATGTTTTATTAACATATTTCTGTGTTGTTTTGTTCAATTCTTACACATAGCTATGTTGCCCTAACCCCTCCCCTTTCCACCCCCACGCTTGAATGGAATATTTTTATTTAATGTTTATTGTTTTTTTTACATATATCTGTGTTGTTTTGCTTCTTACACATATATGTTGCCCCCTCCACCCCACTACCTGCCTCTCCACCCCACTCGAAAGTCGATTTTTTTTATTATTAATTTCTTTGTTGTTTTTGTCAATTCTTACACAAAGCTATCTTGATTTTTTTATATATATATATATTATTTTTTACATATTTCTCTATAGTTTTGGTCAATTCTTACACATAGCTTTGTTGTGCCCCTAACCCCAACCCACATTGTTTTAGCCTTGTTTTCTGATGGTATATACTAGCTATATAATTTATTATTATCTGAAAAATCGAATAGACGAGCTGCGCTGTTCTCCGACAGCTCTTGTTTCATCAAGCAAACAAAGCAAGATTGTTTAGTTTCAGACTGGTCGACATGGAGCGAGCCTTTTGGATTCGGTACTATGATCAGGGAGCGCAGACTTTTACGCTATGCCTTAAACGGCGGTATACCTTGTCCAGATCTTACACAAACAAAATCTACTAGTAAGTAGATATATATAAATATGAAGAATTTGAAATATCTCAATACAATACATAGCTTAATTGCATAATTATTTTATTGTATAACAACAAATACATATTCATTATGGCACTTGTAAAGAACACGATTTCTTTGGGAATGTTTGGTAATGTTTTGTTCTTTTTTTTTCGTTTTTATTAACTCCTTTTATTTTTATTTAAATGTTCTCATTTGGATTTTGCAGGAGTTATGTTTATATATAATTGTTATAATTGTAATTGACATTATCAATCATTACACTGCCATGAATGTAAATAGTAATAGACTCACGGATTTCAGCCTCTTGGAATAATGAATAAAGTATAGTCTTACTTATCTTTCATAAACAAAATATTTACTAAAAGTATCTCTGTATGTTACTTTACTCTAATGAAATGTATATCATGTTTATACAATTTGCGTTCTGTCTTGTCATATAATGCAGGGGTAATTCCTAACATATTTCATTATTGATTTGAACATCAACAACAATAAACATCATCAACACAGCAATAATAGTTTTGCGCTTTGTGCCCCGCCACGAAACATATAATGTTACCCTTGTCCGTCTGTTCCGTCCGTACACACAGTTGAGTTTTACATTCAGGTGGTCGGTTAAGTCCATTTCGCAGATACTAGAAGCTGGTCAAACTTCACATATGTTTATCTTATATCCGATCATATACTCAAATACCAAGAGATGACATGAAAACGCTTCACATATCAGGTCAATGGGAATTACTTTAGCCTACGGTGTAAATTAGATCCATTTCTCACACAATCAGCGATTCAGCTTTCATCATGTATCATACCATCTTACATCTAAATAACAGCAACACAAGAGTACGTCCAATCCATTTACCTACTTTGACATACTTTGTCCATTTATTCCATACATAAATGTACATAAGTGTAATATAAATGTTTTCCATGACTTACCTTTTTAAAGCAAATACACTTAGTTACTCTAGTTTCTGTGTAATATATAACCATAAGTTGGGCATTCGTTTTCCATGAATACATATTATATTTTATAAATATATTCCATTATACGTATATTTCCTTTTTTTATGATTCTTTTTATATTTCTGAATTCAGATGTAAAGCCGACAATCACGCAAACAGCATCCGTTGTAGCAAACTCTTTTTTGAGACGACGTCATGCAGTCCAGTTAACTGCCGGCCAATTACGAGACCTGTTAGTTATAGTTGATTCGTCTGGCAGCATATCATATTCAGGATTTGTTACTGCCAAAACCCAACTAGCCGAACTGTTGGGACTTCTTTGTCCTACTCCCGATCCATTCGAAACTGGCTATCAACAAGCAGCACTAATAGAGTATTCATCAAAGGTGATAGAGGTTTTCGATTTCAACGATAAAAACAACACCAGTCAGATTCAAACGGCGATTAAGAATATGAATTACCTTAGAGGAAGCACGTGCACAGCCACGGCTTTTCAAAGAGGAAAGAACATGTTCACATCAAGCAAAGGTAATCTTTTTATTGTTGTTACAGTCCTACTTTTGGCATAATACTATTACTTTTAAGTTACACAATACTTCTTCATGTGTTGTGATAGTCTATGTACAATAGTATGTTCCATTTGTCAGTATATTTGAATTTAAAACACTTGAACTTTATGGATCATATATGTGAAACGCCCTTGTCGTTCGTTATGTAATATACGTGCTATAAAAATTTAAAGACTTTTGGTCAGTCATCTTTAAAAAAAAAAAAAACATGGCTGGGATAAGGTCAAGATAAATGTTAAGCCAAATACATATTTAAATATTTTTTATTTTACAATGGTATACTTCGGAATTTCGACGATGTGATAACATGTCTAATTTTATTTAGAAATGATGGCTCGAGTGTTCTAGATTGATAATTTTATTCTTTTATTGACCAATTTATTTCACGTAACAAAACAACCAACTTTGAATAAAGTTGTACCACCATATTTTGAAGATGCCATCAGGCACCCGTACTATGTAGTGGGAAATCTGGCGGACAACGAATTTCTACTAGAAACTAAAGATCGCCAGATTACAGCGCGATATAAGTAGTATCATTTGCAAGGCTGTAAATGGGCAAAAGATCCGTATAATGACAACATATTGATACATATGTAAGCATTGGTAAACATTAAGTGATTTTAACTTATAAGTAACTGAAGTTCAAGTAATACGCTGTATTTAACGGGATATGGTCATGAACAAATTAATGCGCATATGTCTTATAGCATAAACAAGCGTCTACATGAGGTTTAGGTTGGGGGTAACATCCCTACCGTACCATACATTCCGAAATATAACAAGAATAGCAGGTGCGGAGAATACCGAAGAATACCGAAAGTAGCGATGAATAGTTTAGTAACGAATCTTATAGAGATTGTCGGTATATTATCAGTATATGATGGATGTATATAACGACAAATCATAATAATTATCAATTTATTTATATCATGTATTAAAACAATTAGCATGCATACATGAAATAAATATATATCAGATGCGTACATCATTTGTGTAACAGTTACCACAAATAAAGATGTAAGTAGTCAACATTATTAAATACATTATTAAATAAATATGCGACATTGGGTCAACAACATGACCAAGAAAATGACATTACATAACGTAGCAATTCAAATTGGTAATTTAAAGTTGTAACAAACACTTAGACAGATTTTCGCAAATCTTAACACAGCAGGATACATAACTAATCAGCAATATGTATACCAATAATAAAGATTATCCTTGACAAAGACTTGTAAATCTACGGAAACCATGTCTGGAAAATATTTATTTTGATGTAATTAAGTTATTTTTAATAATTACATTCATTTATACATGCACATTTGCACATCACAGTAACTATCAAAAGCCGTTCATAAATTTGCGAGTAGAAGAGATTATATAGCTATGTGCCACCGATATCTTCTTATCAAACCATACAATTATTTTCATCAAAAACTACATGTATTTTTTATCTATTTTTATTTGATTTCTTCTACTTATCCTTATTCAATGAAGTTTGTTTTGCTTTATCCCAAAACCAGCGAAAGCGACTTGGCAGAAATCCTATTTTTCAGACATTCAAGGGACGATAACTCTTGCATGATTGAATTAGATTGGTTTTCGAATGGAACCGAGCTCTCATGTATACGTATGTTGTGACCAACTTTCTCTGACAGTTTCGTTTTACAAGAATTGCTCTATGCCATTTATAAACTTTAAACATTTCTACATAACTTCTTATTTTATCCCCCGTTTATAGAATTGTCGTTGGCTGTCTGTCCTTCCGTCCGTCCGCCCGGTCCCTTAACGATTGTAATGCCTCATCCGATTTCAATAATAATTTGCACAGATGTTCACCACCTTAGTACGCGAAGTTAGTTTGTTTCGGAATTTGAGATTTTGATCAATAATTTTAGAGTGGCACCGTGCATCATCACGTTCATTGCTTTGATTGGATATAAGTGCACAGTTTCTGCCATATTATATGGAGAGAACTATAACTAATATTGTAATAACTTGTAGTTCAATCAATTTGCATATGTTGCTATGAATATTGTGATGTTGAATTGATGTATTGTAACATATCTGCAATACAACATTATTAAACAGATATTAGTATTTCACTGATATAATGCTCAAATCAACAGTGTTAAATTACTATCATGTATTATGTACTAAATAGTTAACTCGTGCCCAAAGTATGTATTTGGCTGAAACTTTCGCTGGACTATTGTTACAAGTTTTTAAATGTAACGAGAAAGGAACAAAACCAGCAACACAAAAACATTAGCAATTGACTCTTTAATCCAAAACAATAAGCGTCTCTGTAATCCAAATGTTAATTGTCCTTTCAGTTCAAATTAATTTCCAATATTTCCGATTTAGTCCAAGTAAATCCAAATATATTCTATATTTTTAAAAGCATCCAATTCAAAATCATTTTTTTGCTGAATACGAATCTTCTGAACTGAAATGCTGAGCTGCTCCCAGAGTATGTTTGTATACTGCAAAATATTTTTCCAAAAACTTCCACACAAAACAGTCCAGTAAGAACAGTCGAAATCATCATAAATGAATTTGAATAAATAAATAAATAATTTGAATAAGTCGTAAACAGGTTTACATCTATTCTAATTTTAGGTGTTCTTCAAGGCCAAATCAATGATACACATGCAATGCAACATTTAAACATTTAGATAGGTAACACTATACCCTATCCATTTTTTTTTTAAGATGGCTGACCAATAGTTCTTGATCCAATTGACTGTGGGGAAAGCAGTTGTAGCTGTCGAAGGGCTGTGTCTGTTTTCGTAAAGGACTGGCAGTGTATGAACTCGGAGGAGTTTTAGTTTTTAAAGACTATATTTTCTGTTTTCATTACTTATATTTGTGATATAGTGAATCATTTCGGTATTTGCATTTTTCATATACATGTATATTAGTTGAATTGCCAGTTAAAATGTTTCTTTTTAAATAGATCCAAGACCACTTTATCTTTTTGCGACCCCTTTTTGAAGAAAGAAAAAACAATAGATATGGTTCATTCTGTCTATCATTTGATAAAACAACAACCGTTTTGATTTTTCACATTTCTTCATTAAAATTCCAAAATATAAACTTCATGACTTCGAAATATAAATAAATAATCGAACGAAATTACCAATAAAAAATGTTGAAGGTCACAGCAAGCTCATATTACGTCATTTGTGTCACAAAAACTAATCAATTCGTTACCTAATATCTCTACATAAAACTGCCAATATATACACATCATGACATTAACAACATGTCCACATCAATATATATAAGTCAAAGTCATACACAAGGTCATACTCTGGGTTCAGTGTTCACGAGAAATTAAGATTCAGGTGGGATTGTTTCTTTCCTTTATCAAACTATGGCTATATTATGACAATAGACATTGCCATCCGTTTTCTACCGGAGGGGACTATATATTTGCCAGATATCCGTCCTTCCATCATTCTGACATTCCGACATATTCAAGGTCAATGCCGCTGTTACCATAAACAGAACATTGATTTAAGCTCATGAAATAAATAATTTCACTTTTCCTCGAGAGCTTTAGCGAAACTTCACCACGAGGTGCGGCTCATGGAAAGGAAGATTGGGATTGTTATTCGGGTCATCTGGTTAAAGGTACATAGTTACATTATTCAGCAATTGCAAAACTCATTGTTAGAATGTGCCACCTCAGATGACACCGAACAACTCCTCCAGCTGAAGGCCTAATACAATTTACTGACCCAGTCGCTTGTGAGGTTTCCAATTTATTTTTTGTTTAATTTGAATACTGTTTTTTTTCTTCGACTGCAGGTATGCGAACAAGCTGTATCTCTAAGCATGAAGTGCTGATCATCACAGATGGCCAATCAAACTGTGGAGGAGATGCGGTAGCTGCGGCTAAAGTTCTGCAGCGTACCGCGGATGTGTACGCTTTGATGGTCGGAATTAGTCATCACTCTCGTGCAAAAGACGAACTTCTATCGTATGTGTCCATGCCAATTAACACCCACCTGTTTGCAATCGATGGATATCAGGATCTCGAGAAGTTGGTTGAACTCATCAAATCACAACAGAGCACAGACGAACCGTGTCCTCCTTTTGACATACCGCAATAATATATGGATCGGTTTAGGCTCAGGACAAATCATTCTTTTGTTTTGTACAAAGGAAATTACACAGCAAGACAATCAATCAATTGCATAGATCAAAATAAAACAAAAGCATTTGTTTAGATCAAAGGATTGTATTTTCACGGGCCCAAAATAATAATGTTTTTCTATTGTGTGTCAAAACTAACGTTGCCAATAGATATAAGGACTTTGTGTGTATTTTGTATTAATCACACGCTATATGGCGCCGGTGTGTCTAGAGACTCTAATGTGTAAGAGTGTATGTAATGTGACAAAATTATTATTAATAGACTAATACACGAAACAAACATGTTGTTCATTTGCTAGGGTACCTGAGGTACTTAAGGTTTTCTTAACGTTTTCATCGCATAAAAAAGTATATATTGAATAAAACAAACTAATAACATTATTTGTTTAATTGTCGTTTATTCATTTACTAGTATTCTAAAGAACGGACTAAAAGCGAATTGGATGAAAACTATAAACAAATGAGTATTTAAATATTATATATTAATAGATCATAAAAATCATATCATATATTAAAACACACGGAGGAAATCCTTGTGTGACTTACTACCCATTCATTTTAATATATTTTTTATTGATTCAGTATCAAGTGAATGTGATCATGAAGGAAAATTATAAAAGTCAGCCTTTAGCGACAGTTCTTGTTTCTTTTTTGTCTGTTTAAATCACATGACCAAACTTTATTGCTAGCACAATAATTCTACGGTACATTGCTCGTTTGATTAATCAAATGTGTTTTTTAGTCCCCTATTGACATTACTAAAATGACTGTGTTATTGATACTGCGTTCACTTTCTGCCCCTGTTGATAATAGTGTTGCTGCTGTTGCGCTGATGATGATAATGATGGTGTTGTTGTTGTTGATGATGATGTTGTCAGTGTTAATGGTGTTACTGAATCTGCATTCGTAAAGGTGCTACTGCTAATGCTACTACTACTTCTGTTAATATTGCTGCCGCTACTGCTTGTCATTTACTTGTAAACAATATATATTCGTTATCCTAATAAATATTCGTTCATTTGTATATAAAAATATATGTTTCACATTAATCAATTATTTTATGACCCATGCTTTGATTTACGGATATCCATACTCTTAAAGTGTAAAATATTGAATTACATTGTCATAGAAAGACAATGACAATGGGTTCATTACATATACATGTAGTTTTAAACCAATAATATGACATGTTCAACACTTCAAAAGAATATCCAGTTACTTCAGTAAAATCATTTTTTTTCACTATTTTTTATAAAATAGGAAACAAAAGGCTCAAGAGGGCATGTGGACGCTCTACTGGCTGAATATAAAGTTTATGTATAAGTGGCCATAACTTTAAAAAGTCATTCAACCGAAACATGGCGATGAGTTACGCAACTAGTCTTAGTACTGATCATCCCTGCCAAGTGTCTTTGTAATCCAACCAGAGATTCAGGAGAACTAGTCTGTACAAAATTAGTGTATTAAAACATTTAAGGGGTCATAACTCTGCCAAACATCATTCAACTAGAACATGGCAATTAAATGCGTAACTAGGCTTGGTACTAATCATCCACGGCAAGATTTGATGAAATCCGACATGGGGATCAGGAAAATTAGTTGGGACAACGTTTGTGCACTAAAACTTTAAAAGAGCCAACTAGTATTCAACTGGAACACGGCAATGACAGGTGGTGCAACTATGCTTGATACTGATCATCGCCGCAAAGATTCGTTGAAAACCGGCAAAGAGTTCAGAAGAGACTAATCTGGACAATGTTTGTGTATTAAAACCTTTAAAGGGCCATAACTCTGCTTAAAATCATTCAACCGGACTATGTCGATGATACTGGTCATCCTTGTCGCGTTCCGTTGAAATCCGGCCAGGCGTTCAGGAGTACTAACCCGAAATGTTTGTGTATAAAAACACATAAAGGGCTCTAACTCCGCCAAAATCATTCAACCGGAACACGGTGACGATATTTACAACTAGCATTGGTATTGATCATCACTGCAAAGTTTCCCTGAAATCCGGCCAAATGAAGGCCCTTTCGTCTTAATGAGGTCAAAATATAGAATATTTCAGAAAATTAAGGGCCGATGCTGGTTGGGTGGTTTTATTCGTCTAGTAATGACGTAAGTGTATATAGGTGTCTAGGGTAGGGATCGCAAGAGTTTCCAAGTTATGGGCGAAGGATTATGACCTCAGTTGTCTGGATATAATACAGGGCCGATGCTGGTTGGATGGTTGTATCCGTCTATTTATGCCTAGGTAGAATGATGTTGTACTGATCTGGAATTCACAAACCATTCTTCAAACTATTCTTAGTCTTGAGCTCAAGAACTCAAATTTCCTTCATAAATATTCCCATGACCTTTAAAGATAAACTGTATAATAAGAAGCGCTGAGAGCAGGGTCCGAACCTGCGCGGGCAATGCCCATTGGATTTTAATCACAAGGCCAAATCAATAAAAACATGCAATGCAACTTATATTGCCTATTGATGCTGCCTTGTTGATTAGAGATTAGATCATGGCGGGGATTTCTTTATTTACACTGTCCTGTTTTAATGGGATGACAGTAGGGTAAGTGTGCGGTTTGGTGCACCCTAGAACCGGTTTAAACCCCCAGAGGCCTACTTTGCCACTGACCCTTCCAAGGTGGTAGCCCTATTGTAAACCCTTTTGTGTTTGTGATGTCGTTTGCATTTATTATTACCTTTGCCTTCTTGTTTGTCTGTTTGCGTGTTTGTTTCTGTGTTTTTTGGTTGACTGTCCTCCTTGAATACTACTTTCCCTGTCCGATCTTTTTATAATTGTGTGTACACCCCATTGAGATATAGGTAAAAAAAGGTTTCTGCAGTACTTTACGAGTTGACCAGTTCAAAAGACTTCTTATAGGAGGAAAAATGTGAGAAACAATATATACGGTTATAGGGTAGGGATCTCAACGGTTTCCATGTTATGATACAGGGGGTATTTCACCAGGAATGTGGATGGACACCGGGTCTGATGTTGGTTGGATGCTTCTATCCGTCTGTTCATGCCCATTAAGTGTATATATGGTTATAAGGAACCTCAACCGTTTCTAACTTATGACCAGAGAATATGTCCCAAGATTAGGGACGGACCCGGAGTCTAAGGATAGGTTTAAGGGTGGGAATTTCAACATTGTTCAAGTAATTACCCAGGCGTTATGTTCCAAGTAGCAGATAAAACCCGGAGCGGATGCTACTTGGATGGTTATATTCATATGTTCATCCTCAGTAAGTTAAAGCCCAATGGGACGATGGCGTTTGATGTATGTCTATGATCTTTCTTGTCGTGCCCTTAATGGTTTATTCTCGTGTTGCTCTGGCTTCTGTCATGTCATTGAGTACCTTCATTGTGGCTTTCTAGGCTATTGTTTTTTGTATTATATTTACACGAGCATATATTTGAGATTAGATCATGGCGGGGATTTCTTTATTTACAATGTCCTGTTTTAATGGGATGACAGTAGGGTAAGTGTGAGGGTTGGTGCACCCTAAAACCGGTTTAAAGCCCCAGTGGCCTACTCTGCCACAGACGTTCCAAGGCGGTAGCCCTATTGTCAACCCTTTTCTGTTTGTGATGTCGTTTATATTGAATGTTACTTTTGCCTTCTTGTTTGTCTGTTTGCGTGTTTGTTTCTGTGTTTTATGATTGACTGTCCTCCTTGAATGCTACTTTCCCTGTCCATCTTTTTATATTTCTTTATATGTGGCTATATGGTACGGATCTCTACGGTATCCAAGTTATGACCCAGGGGCTATTTCCTAGGGGGTGGATAGGAATCTTACGAGCGATGCTGGTTGGCTGCTTGTATCCGTCTGCTCATGCAAAATAAGTGTATATATAGTTAATAGGTGGGAAACTCAACGGTTTCCAAGTTATTAGCCAGTGGTTATGTCCCCAGGGTGGGGAAGGACACGGGCCTGTGCCGGTTGTATAGTTGTATCCGTCTTGTTCATCATTAGTAATTGTCAGTAATTTGGTCTCTGATGTGGAGCCCAATGTGACCCCATGGTCTCGATTTGAACAAACTGGAAAGATGACCATATGTTTATAGTTTGCAGACATTTTCAGGGCTGGGGCTGTAAGAAAAACTGCTCCTAGGCGTTTTATATTATGTATAATAGTATGCTAAGTACCGAATATAGAACCATAAGAGCTATGACTCACAGCTAAGACCCATGCTATCATAAATATCTACGCCATTGACTTCTACCAAACACACGTTGGTGCTGTTAAAGATGCGATTTAAGAACGACACAAGTGTTCGCGTATTTTTATATTATGTCCACAATGCAATCAGGTATACACAGTTGAAAACATGTACTGAAAGGACAAAGAAACGCATAATCAAAATCCAAATAAATCCTATACTACACTGTTTTATACACCTAATTCCACGTCATATTCCAGATATACCTCAACGTGTTTTGTACAAAAAGGGCTGCAACTAATTACAAAAAGGACAAGTCCGTCATGTAGTAGACATTTTAAAAAAAGTTTACTTTGTTACACGAAATTCATAAAGTTGAAGTTTCGCTTAAAAAAGTCAAGCCATTTCGGTATTGTGTTTAAGAGATTGCAACGTTAAAGCCTAAGTTTGCTCACCTGTTTGAACCAAAAGCGCATTATGTCGATAATAAACTTTAAAAAGGTAACCATTGGTGTGTTCGGTGCTGTTTAAAAGAGTATGATACTGGACCTTTGGAAACGGCCGAAAACATTCTTTCCGAAAGGACAGACTTAATGTCGCCCTGTACCATTCGATTAGCAGTAGCATATTACACATACAATATATAGCGGAAATACCCATTATGCGTTTACTTTTCCTTTCAGTATATAATAATATAATATAAATATGGGAATAGTTTAAAATGTCTCGCTTTCTTACTATCTATATAATATTGATAGGTACATAATAAAATACGGTATCTAACTGTATTAAAACAATAACGAATATACTAGTATATATATATATATACTGAATACAATTCCAAAATACTCACTCTTGTATCTTAACCAATTTTCTTATTTTAAGTATATTTTAGATTTATGGTTGTGTGATAAGTATTTTGTTTTGACCAACACATGGTATGTGCTAATAAAACACATAACATGAATTGAATAAAAAAAATAGTACACAAGTCGAACTGGAAATGCAGCTTTCACAGAACACAGTAAACCCAAAAACATGCAAAAGGACAAACATGAATGTTAACGAAGAATACAGGCATATGATGTCACAAACACAAACAAAAGGGTTGACAATAGGGCTACCGCCTTGGAACTGTCAGTGGCAAAACAGGCCGCTAGCGGGTTTAAACCAGGTTATAGGGTGCACCAAACATCACACATGTAATCCCAATAAAACGGGACAGTGTAAATAAAGTAATTCCCGCATGAACTATTCTCTAACCGGTAAGGCAGCATTAATAGGCAATATAAGTAAAACACAAAGATGCTCGTGTGTATATAAATACAAAAACACAATAGCAGAGAAAGCCACAAAGAAGGTACTCAATGACTTGAAACCAGAGGAACTGGAGAATAAACCATTGAGGGCACGACAAGACAAGACTACAGACAAACATCAAACGTTACCGTCCTTTTGGGCTTTAGGTAGACATCATCATAGGGTCTACAGCCTGTCCGGTCATCGCACAATTAAAGAGGAAAACATAGTGGCGAACAGGAAAAGGGTTCGCTTAAAGATAGAAAAGTCTTAAAATTGGTAAGAAATAATATAAAACAACATAATGTTTTGTTCGATTTATTACAGATGTTCCGTCTATAACGAACTGAGACTAGAACAATCATAAATTACCGTTCGCTTTAAATTGAATATTGTTAGAAATTCAAGTAACTCAATCAGCGTTAACATTTAATATTTCGAAAATGTATTTTTCAAACGCATTTGTAGTGGTTATGTTAGTAAAACTTGCAATCACAGCCGACGATTAAAACTCGTTATTTTGCAGTTCAACCGTATCTCTAATCAAACGTGAAATACACAAAACAATGAGAATGGTATTGACATAGTGGGTACTTAAAATTGTTGACTAGTACATATGGTATATTATGACTCTCCTGGTGAGTTTGTTGTAATATTTACTGTTAATTTATCTTTTGTGTCAAAACATTTAAAGCTTTTAAATCGTCATATATCGTATTAAACAACTTTCAATAATCAAGTACAGTTACGAATAAAATGCATTTCATCTTCAGCTTCAAGTCATAATGAAGAAAGAAAGTCTCTACAGATGAAAACTGAGACATATTCAGCAGGGACATTAATACTCTTCCTTTTCAAAGCATACATTACTACAGTACTTTTGGTTTTCCCAGATACAATCGTAACCCAGATATGTAAGCAGTCATCATCTTTGATCAATATATTAAGTAAGTAGGGATAACATACTATTTATGTATGTGAACACCGACAAGGACAGTATAGCCAAAGGTTCACAGATAGCAGTATTGCCGAGATAACAATCATTCAGCCTTAGCTCAATATTAAAAAGGTTGCATTTATTTACTTCCAATATATACATTAACATCTAGTGTGAAGCTTTCAAAGCTGTTTCCAAAGATCAAATCGAACACATTAGAAGATGATATTTTAGTCTTATTATCAAGACGATTTTAAAAGTCAGATCAGAAGATTTTACTACTCAATAATTCCAATACAATCTTGAAAGTTTATCTTAAATACATACCCAGGGAAAGTAGCATTCACGGAGGACAGTCAACCACAAAACACAGAAACAAACACGCAAACAGACACACAAGAAGGCAAAAGTAATAATAAATGCAAACGACATCACAAACACAAAATAGTTGACAATAGGGCTACCGCCTTGGAACTGTCAGTGGTAAAGTAGGCCACAGGGGGTTTAAACCGGTTCTAGGGTGAACCAAACCTCACACTTACCCTACTGTCATCCCATTAAAAAAGGACAGTGTAAATAAAGAAATCCCCGCCATGATCTAATCTCTAACCAACAAGGCAGCATCAATAGGTAGGCAATATAAGTAAAACACAAATATGCCCGTGTAAATATAATACAAAAAACTATAGCCTAGAAAGGTACAATGAAGGTTCTCAGTGACTTGGCAAAAGCCAGAGCAACAAGAGAATAAACAATTAAGGGCACGACAAGAAAGATCATATACAAATATCAAACGCCACCGTCCCAATGGGCTATAGGTTGCGGTATCCTAAATATAGCATGGACTTGGCCACACCCCTTTCCAGGAGTGACCTCAGCCAGAGGTGAAAGGTCACAAAAATTAAAACATTTCAGATAAATGTTTCAAAATACATTTTCAGAGTTGTTAATTAATTAATAAATAACATTTATTAAAATGAGAGCATGAACTTGTGAGATTAACCTCCACTCAAAAACAGGTAAATATTTACTGCGGTTTTGCATGTTAACACATATGGCGGCCCCAATGGAAAGTTCTGTAGGGGAAACATGCTGAATTTTCACTTTCAGCACATTGGACTTGCACTTACCTTGACACATCATTTTGAATTTGTATGTTTATTTTTATTTTTTATCTTCGGAAAAGCTTGCATTGTGGCCTATGGGAAAGCAATTAGTGTACCGCAACCTAAATGCAGAATGAAAACATACTACATGGTCAACAATTTGGCCAGCAGTCTTAACATTATTGCTGTATTTCATGTGGAATTTAAATTAACATCTGAATGAATGACACAGTGAACAACAGACATACTGATGCATGAAAAAAAAAAGTCAACAAGAAATGAGTATGCTTTAAGGTAAGGGGTGCTATATTGTACTTAGACTGCAGAAAATATACATAGTCTTTGGTATTGAAGCGTGTACATTGGTACGCATGTACGCTTATCGCATAGATACATATCCCAAACATGTGCATGTTATATCAGCTATGTTGTTGCAGAGCTTAGCAATAATTCCTCTTTGTCGGGTGGGTTCGTCAAGTTAGATTATATCACAAATGCCGACAGGCCGGGCCTCGCCAAAAGTCGACAAAAAAACTCGAGGTCTCGCCTGAAATGGCACCATTGTATTTTTTTTCTATTCTGATGAGTACGTATTTTGTCTATTAGTATGCCAGTTATTTTACATGCAGTCTTTTTTTTTTTTTTTTTTAAGAAATATGAATATAATGCCGGCTATAATGTGTAAGCGTGTACCGTAAATGGTTGCTCGACAGCCTTCTGAGCATCTTTTTGGCCTTTTTGATAACTTAGTATTTTTTTACATTTTCTCGTAAAATAACATTACATGAATTAACATGAATTTACATGTAAATATGAATTAAAATGAAATATTACATGCATTTCCATTAATTACTACATAAATATACATGAAATTCTACATGCATTTTCATTAGATTCTCTCATTACACTATGAGATTGTCCACGAGAACTGTGTCTTATGTTGGAAACAATGTTTACCTGATCTCGCATTAATCGTACACATTTTTTTTACTAAATGGGAGCTTTTTCACATAAAACAGTCAAGGAAAGAATACAAGCGATACTCGATCAAGACTGTTAGTTTTTTCCTAATAAGTTGATCTGAAAGCGCGCAAAAATACACACACATTTTTTTCCGATGAATTATCTTTTACTGATTTACGTGGCGTTACTTGGCGTTACTTGGCATAACTTTAATTTGATTTGTTTTATGCAATTTTTCTTCTTTCTGTCCAGCATTTTGAAATTATATTTAATTTATTATGCAATGGTAAGAAAGATAAAAAACAGACAAACGAGAAGGCAAAAGTAATACAAAATGCAAACGACAACACAAAAACACAAAAGGGTTGACAATATGGCTACCGCCTTGGAACGGTCAGTGGCAACAAAGGCCACTGGGGGTTTAAACCGGTTCTAGGGTGCACCAAAACTCCCACTTACCCTACTGTCATCCCATTAAAACAGGACTGTGTAAATAAAGTATTTCCCGTCATGATCTAATCTCTGACCAACAAGGCAGCATCAATAGGCAATATAAGTAAAACACAAATATGCTCGTGGACATATAATACAAAAAAAACAATAGCCTAGAAAGCTACAATAAAGGTACTCAATGACTTGGCAGAAGCCAGAGCAACAAGAGAATAAACCATTAAGGGCACAACAGGAAAGATCATAGACAAACATCAAACGCCACCGTCCCAATGTGCTTTAGGTAGGCGTCATCATAGGGTCCACAGCCTGTCCGGTCATCGTACAATTAAAGAGGAAAGCATAGTGGCGAACTGTAAAAGGTTCCACTACCAAGCATGCAGTACGTTGCAAAATGATATGGTCATAACGTCTTTTGATAAACATTTTAACAAGTTTAACAAAGATAGTATGAAAGTGATCATGACCAAAAATCTTACGAAGTTAATAAATCACATCACCATAGAAGTCAGTTTGTGATAGTCCTTGTCGCAGAACAGTCCTTAAATTACTTTTATATTTGGAAAGAAGATCAGGGTTACGATAATACAATTTTGCAAAGGTTTTATGAAGTTTATGGTAACGGTAACCATGATTGAGTAGCTTTTTAGTCATACAAAGATTACGACTATTAAAGTCCTCAACTCGAGTACAAGCTCTTGAAAAACGAATAAGTTGAGACACATACACCCCATAAGAAGTTGCTCGGGGAACATCCCCATCCAAGTAGGGGTAATTAACAATGTCAAAAATAAAATCATCTCTCTTGTCATAGATATTGCTAGTTATTTCACCATTTTCAATCGAGAGATCTAAATCAAGAAACGAAGCGTTATTATCAGATACATTAGCTTTATTAAGCTGAAGTTCTTTAGGATAGCGTTCTGTTTCCAGAGCTCAAGCAACACATGTCTTGTTCTATTGTTGTTTAGCAGGAGGCTCGAAGATTTACCGGGACTCGAAGACTTTTGCGGGACGCGTTACTGTGTGTGCTATTGTGTTTGACATACATGGACCAGTAAAGTCTACATCATTTGGTAAGTGATTTTTAGAAATGTACCTTGCTTCTTTGTTTATCATTTATTTAACATCTCAATCAATGGGCATTATCTGTACTGAGAGTCTTAAAATAAAATAAGCAAATAAGCAAGCAAGCAACAATTAAGCAAGCAAGCAAACAAACAAACAAACAAACACACAAATAAACAAATAAACAAACAGGTAGGCAGGCAACATTTCTAAAATGCCACTATATTGTTTTATTCCATTTGACATAGAATTTGACTGCATTGTTGAAAATCGCACCGTGAGTAAAGGTCGAAAAGCAAAAAGTCCTTTTTGCAAACCTGTCTGTATGTCCCTCGGTTGTTACAAATGCTTTATTAAACTGTAATTTGTAGATACATTGACACAAAGAAGACTAGGAACTTGAAACATGTTTTGTTTGTACCTTATTACTATTTAAAATGATATATAGGGTCCTATAGAAACCATAGCGTCCGAACGCAATGGCATCGTAGGTCCTCACTGTACTGCGAACAAGAACAAGAATCTACAATGAAAGAGACAAAAAACAACAGAAAGGGTGGTGAAGACAGGGTTACCGACTTGGAACGGTCAGTAGGCATTAAGGCCTACTGGTTAGCTTGAATCGATTTTATATGCGCACAATCTTCGCTATTATCCTGTCTTCAGCGCCCAAATAGACAAGACAGTGTAAACAAAACTACATCCCATCAAAAGGAATTCTCTAACAATAAAGTCCACATCCGGAGAAACTAACTAAAGATACACATACAAAATAATAAACATCTCAGGATGTATCCAGAATCGTACTGAACAACCGTAGTAGTTGCAGCTAAAGAGAAAACCAATCTAGGGTACGACCAGAAAACCCGAGGGACGAAAGCTCATGCACCCACCTCCCTTAGTTGGGGTTTCAGTAGGTACAATCATAGAGCCCCAAGAGGTAGTCCAGTCATCGCACAAGTGAAAAGTGAAGCGTAACGACTGACTGTAGAGGGGTCAATCTCTAATCATGCAGTGCGCTGTAAAACCAAAGGGTTATATCCTTTTCTGACGAACTTCCTGATTAAATTTGTAAAGCGGTCAGGAAACCCGTCAGACCCCTTTAACTTACGAAGTTTATAGACCACAACTCCATAAAATGAGGGTTGTGATATGCCTAGTCGCAGAAGTGTTTTAAGGTTGGTGTTGTACTTTTCCAGCAGGCCCTCGTTGCGGTGGTAGAAGTGATGAGAAAGATCTACGTAGTTTGTGATAACGAAAACCTTGCTGAAGAAGTTTACTTGTAATAACTTGATTTCGATCATTGAAGTCTATAACATCATTACACGCTCTAGCAAATCGAATGAGCTGGGAGATATACACCCCATAAGAGGTAGCACGAGGTACATCTCCATCCAGGTGTGGATAGTTAACGATGTTACAATTGAAATCATCTCTCTTATCATAGATTTTAGTATCAATACAATCATTTGAAATCGAGAGATGAAGATCGAGAAATGCTGCTACTGTATCCGAACTGTTGGCTTTATTTAACGTGAGCTCTGGTGGATAAATGTTAGTAACCATATGAGCAAAGAACGGATTTTCAATATTGAGTATGTCATCAAGATACCGAGAAGTATTATTAAAGGCACCAATAATTTCACCCTGGCTAGCAGGTGACAAACTCAACATAAAATCTCTTTCATAGCAGTACAAAAACAAATCTGCAACAAGTGGCGCACAGTAAGTACCCATAGGCATACCAACAACCTGGCGGTAAATAGTTTTACCGTATCTTATAAAGATGTTATCCAGAAGAAAAGATAAGGCTCTACAAACATCAATACAAGTCCACATATTATACTTATCAATCAGGGCGTTAGTAAATAAAGCCCTGACATTATTACAAGCTAGAAAAGTTGTACCTTCTTTAGCAAATGTCTTCTGCATAAGCTGAAGCAATTTTTCTTTGATAAGATTATTTGGTAGTGTATTATATAGTGTAGAGAAGTCGTAGGTGCTTAGAGAAGAGGCATGAAAATGCTTACACCGTAGTTTGTCAAGAATTTCTCCAGAGTTTTTGATAGACCAAAACAGATTGATTCCTGAGTTCTCGAAGGCCTTTCCGCAATATTTTACAATATGTTCTTTAATCGCGGAAAGTCAGGAAGTCAAAAGTTTTGATATATTGGTCGTGGTACATGAACTAGAATTAGCGATAAAACGTGCTTTGTAAGGAATTTTGTGAAGTTTGGGTATCCAGTACATTGTAGGGAGCTTCGTCTGCTTACTAATTACAGAAACCTTTATAGTCTCCATAAAGTTCACATGCTGGGAAACAATGTCCGTCTACAGCAGAGGTGTAGTCAGATAAGCAGAAGTGCTCGTTAGCTCAGCATTCAAAGTATTGATATAATGTAGTCGTCAGACAAAAATTATATTGTTGGAAGCTTTGTCTGCTTTAACTAGAGCAAATTTAGTATGTAAATTCTGAATACCCTTCTTAAGGTGTCGTTAATTGTAAGTGGAAGGCCGTGGAAGCAGGGATGGATTTGATTCGTAAAATAAAATACGTAATTCAACAATTGCTGAAATAGTTTTCATCCAAGCAGTAAGTGCATGTTTATCTGCTTTTTATCGCTTACACCACTTTGTACAGAAATCCGTTAAAGAACCCGCAATTTCATTGCAACAGGCATTAAAATCAATATCAGATGGAAGGCGATACTTAGGCCCTTTAGCAATTAAATGCCGAATACTCTTATCCTCAATTACATCAAAATTTCCAGTAAGAATGTGACCGGCAGGTCCGTAACAAAATTTAGAATTTTGACAATCTCAATCAGTAGGAATAGATGTCTCGATCTCAAGATCAGAAACGATCCTATTATAATTGAAATCAAGATTTCTAGTAGATTTCTTATACTTGTTACATATAACAGGAGTCTCAATATTCTTGAAATACTTTGGAATTTTGTCAGTCACCCGCATATCATTAAAAATACCGGCTAAATTAATGAAATCGATGCCTTTATCAACATAAGTTATCTTCAAAAAATGCCTTTGATGGTCAGATGGAGCATCTATATGTGGACGCAAAATATGTTGCGTGTAACTTTGAATAATAGATGCAACCTCATATAATGGATTAGTACGGATATAAATGGCATCCGCTTCTTCGTCAAGTTTCTGTTAGCAAGAAAAAGACAGACTGACTACTTTGCTAAAGAGGGCGTGTCTACCCGAATTTTTATAAATAGAATAAAGGTCTGCAACATTAAAGACTTTCTTAAATTTACGTTTAAGATTATGGTTCTTCCGGAGACCATGTGACCGTCGTTTACGTTTACGAATAGACAATATGCTAAAAGGATCTATATCTGGGGTATTGGGAATGTTTTCTTCTTGATAAATGTTATCGTTTAACCCCAATGGATAAGGAGTTTGTAAATGCTTTATCCATTTGAGTTCAGCAATATATCTAGCTTGTATCTTGTAACCTTTGGTAGCAGTATTATCAAATTCAATATATTCCACGGGCTGAATGCTAACATCATCTATGGAATGCCCCTAATCCCTAAAGTGTGTATAAAGAAAGTTTTTAAATCGTTTCGACTGACGCATTTTATATAAATGTTCACGAAAACTTTCATGGATCGACCAGTTTGGCCTACATATTGTATACCACATTTAGGATGATTTCAGGTCAAAACATAAACGATATTATTTGACGATCAGTTAATGTCTGAAGTTATACTGACACTAAACACCCTACCATCGGTAGTGGACTTAATAGTGGACTTTTGCGACAAGTATTTACATGCACTACACCTTTTCGAGTTGCACTTAAGGATAGAGGGATAGAATGTACGTCTACTGTTTAACTTATTAACATTAACTGGTGGTCTAACTTTATATCAATTAAGTACAGATGTTTTAAATGGTGTTAATTTAATAGAAGCAGTATTTCTGAATATAGAATTAGTGCCAGGAATATGAACGGTAGATGCCGAATGAAGATTAATTCGTGATAAATTGGTCGATAATTTACGTGTAAAAATATTAGAATTTCCCTGGTGAAGATAAACAGTAGACACAGAGTGAAGTTTAAGAGGAGAAAGAATGACTTTAGGTGTTCTTAATATACGATTTTTTATAAGGTGTAAACTGTTTAAAGTACAGCGCAAAACCACGCTAAAACAACGTCGAACGTCGCCATCTCTATAGGATGGGTGAGAATAACAACATTGATCACATGCACGGGGAGATGTTTTACCACCGCCACACTGCACAAGTGACACAGTTGTAAATGCAAAATGATATATAGGGTCCTAAGTCAAATTATACTCAAAAACAGTGTTTTGTAATGGGGATGGGGGTAAACAAAGCAGTCAGATTTGCATATAAACAGTATTATGTGTTAAATAAGGGGCAAACATTATATAGTATGACACATAGAATTATGCAACTACCTCAGTAAAATATTTGGCATAAAATATTTGACGAACTGATGAAATCATAAAATATTGTAATATTTTTCGGAAAACGGGTCTTATTGTCTCGACTGAAAAATTGTGGTAAATTGAAAATAAAAGAAAACATGCACAAGTGTGTACACTACAAGCTTTCTTTTTTCCATGAGTGCTTGTATATGACTACTATTAGTAACAATAATGCTCATTGTTCAATAAATTGGAAAATACAACCCGGTAAATGCAGAATGAAAACATATTACATGGTCAACAATTTGGCCAGCAGTCTTAAAGTTATTGCTGTGTTTCATGTGGAATTTAAATTAACATCTGAATGGATGACATAGTGATCAACAGACATACTGAAGCATGAAAAGAAAAGACGAAAATAAATGAGCATGCCTAAAGGTAAGGGGTGCAATATTGTACTTAGACTGCAGAAAATAAGCATAGTATTTGGTATTGAAGCGTGCAAATTGGTACGCATGTACGCCTATCGCATAGCTACATATCCCAAACATGTGCATGTTATATCAGCTATGTTGTTGCAGAGTTTAGCAATGATTCCTCTTTGGCGGGTGGGTTCGTCATGTTAGATTATATCACAAATGTCGACAGGCCGGGCCGGGCCAAAAAACGAAAAAAACTCGTGATCTCGCCTGAAATGACACCATTGTATTTTTTTTCTATTCTGACGAGTACGTATTTTG
Organism: Cyrtodaria siliqua; assembly: GCA_037043455.1. Taxonomy (NCBI): domain Eukaryota; kingdom Metazoa; phylum Mollusca; class Bivalvia; order Adapedonta; family Hiatellidae; genus Cyrtodaria; species Cyrtodaria siliqua. The sequence goes on from JAWPHD010009567.1 coordinate 82,959, forward strand.
TCTATTAGTATGCCAGTTATTTTACATGCAGTCTTTTTTGGGCTGTTTAGTTTTTTATAAGAAATATGAAAATAATGCCGGCTATAATGTGTATGCGTGTACCGTAAATGGTTGCTCGACAGCCTTCTGCGCATCGTTTTCGCCTTTTTTATTATTTAGTATTTTTTTTTACATTTTCTTGTAAAATAACTTTACATGAATTAACATGAATTTACATGTAAATATGAATTTCCATTAATTATTACATGAATTTCCATTAATTACTACATGAATTTACATGAAATTCTACATGCATTTACATTAGATTCTCTCATTACACTATGAGATTGTCCACGAGAACTGTGCTTATGTTGGAAACAATGTTTCCCTGATCTCGCATTAATCGTACACATTTTTTTTACTAAATGGGAGCTTTTTCACATAAAACAGTCAAGGAAAGAATAAGAGCGATACTCGATCAAAACTGTTAGTTTTTTTCCAAATGAGATGATCTAAAAGCGCGCAAAACTACACACACATTTTTTTCCGATGAATTATCTTTTACTGATTTACGTGGCGTTACTTGGCGTTACTTGGCATAACTTGAATTTGATTTGTTTTAAGCAGTTTTTCTTCTTTCTGTCCAGCATTTTGAAGTTATATTTATTTTTTTATGCAATGGTAAAACTGTTCTATTTCCAGAGCTCAAGCAACAAATGTCAACAAATGTCTTGTTCCATTGACACTGTCAGTTATTTAGCATGAGGCTTCTCGAAGACTTTTCCGGGACTCGAGGACTTTTGCGGGACGCGTAAATGTGTGTGCTATTGTGTTTGACATACATCGACCAGCAAAGCCTACAGCATTTGGTAAGTGATTTTTAGAAATGTACCTTTCTTTGTTTATCATTTATTAAACATCTCAATCAATGGGCCTTATCTATACTAAGAGTCTTAAAATATGTTTGATTTTTAAAATGTAGTTTCACCCAATTGCTTGCTAATGCTTGCTTGTTTGCTTTGGGGGTAAAAAAAGCAGTCAGATTTGCATATAAACAGGATTATGTTCTAAATAAGGAGCGGACAGTGTACAGTATGACACATGGAACTATGCAACTACCTCAGTAAAATATTTAGCATAAAATAGTTGACGAACTGATGAAATCATAAAATATTGTAATTTTCTTCGGAAAACGGGTCTTATTGTCTCGACTGAAAAATTGTGGTAAAATGAAAATAAAAGAAAACATGCACAATTGTGTTCACTACAAGCTTTCTTTTTTCCATGAATGTGTGTATATGACTACAGTTAGTAACAATAATGCTCATTGTTCAATAAATTGGAAAATACAACCCGGTATAGGTTGCGGTATCATAAATATAGCATGGACTTGGCCACGCCCCTTTCCAGGAGTGACCTCAGCCAGAAGTGAAAGGTCAAACAAATTAAAACATGCCAGATAAATGTATCAAAATACATTTTCAGAGTTGTTAATTAATTAATAAATAACATTTATTAAAATGAGAGCATTTATTTTTACAAAATGTATTTTTTAAACATGAAATTGTGAGAAAAACGCCCACTCAAAAACAGGTAAATATTTACTGCGGTAAAATATGGCGGCCCCCATGGAAAGTTCTGTATGGGAAACATGCTGAATTTTAACTTTCAGCACATTGGACTTGGACTTACCTTGAAAATAAGACACATCTTTTTGAATTTGTATGTTTATTTTTATTTTTTATCTTCGGAAAAGCTTGCATTGTGGCCTATGGAAAAGCAATTAGTGTACCGCAACCTAAAGGTAGGCGTCATCATAGGGTCCACAGCCTGTCTGGTCATCATACAATTAAAGCGGAAAGCATAATGGCGAACTTTAAAAGGGTCCACCACCAAGCATGCAGTACGTTTCAAAATGATAGGGTCATAACCTCTTTTGATAAACTTTTCAGCAAGTTTAACAAAGACCCCTTATTTATCGAGATGTGGTCTTTAAACTTCGGAAATTAAAGAGAGCTTGCGGATTTCCTGACCACTTTACAACATTAATCAGGAAGTTCGTCAGAAAACGGCCCTTTAGTATTATAACGCACTGCATGTTTAGTGGTTTAGTGATTTATCCCTTTACAGTCAATTCTGGATACATTCTGAGATGTTTCTTATTTTGTATTTTTATAGCTTTACAACAAAATATAAGTGTTTCCTTTGTTAATTTCTCTGGATGTGGACGTTATTGTTAGATAATTCCTTTTTATGGGATGTGGTTTTGATTACACTGTCTTGTCAATTTGGGCGCTGCTGAAGACAGGATAATAGCGAGGGTTGTGTACACAAAAATCGATTCAAGCTAACCTGTAGGCCTTATTGCCTACTGACCATTCCAAGTCGGTAACCCTGTCTTCAAACCACCCTTTCCGTAGTATTTTGTCTTTTTCATTTTATAATTAATTAAATATTGCTCCTTGTTTGTAGTACAGTGCGGACCTATAATACCATTGCGTTTGGACACAGTGGTTTCTACAGGACCCTATACCTCATTTTGAAGTAATAATATATATTATCTAATATATAATAAAATAATGAGGCCAATAACCTAGTTAACACTGCGCTATTCGGACTACCTCCCACGGCAACTCACAGTTAAAACAAACCAGAATCCGACTTACCTCTTTGTCCATTTTTTCACTTAAGTTGATCGACGAGGAAGCAGACACAGTTTTCATTCTTACAGATCACTTGTATAACACTGCTTTTATAATTCAAAAATACACACACCATGTTCTCCGACACCATATTGGCAGGGAGTCTGATCACGTCAGGCATTTTCTTAAACTACTATATCTTAATAAAGGTATTGATTGACATGCCTAGTATTTTTCGAGATAATCATGTAGTTGATTCTTTTTTTTTTACAATGATTGACTTTGAAATTTGGATGATGTGATAACATGTCGTATTAAATTTAAAAATGATTTCTCGTGTGCCATTTTTAGATAAATGGACAATTCTATGGACAGATTTATTTAACATAAAAAACAAAACATCTTCGATAAAAATTATACTAAACATTTCGAATATAAAGGGCACTATTTCTGCCAAATAAATGTTGTTTCTGATATTATGTTTACATCAATATTATTTAATTACTGTCATCTATTATATCATTGACATTGTTCATGCCTATAATATGCATTTGGATGACAATTTCAATTAACCATACCCCATCCATTTTGGATTTTCTTTTCAAAGATGGCTGACCAATAGTCCTTAACAGTTTTGTTCCGGTACAAGTTATTTATACTAGCGAATAAAATGTATTGTTGAACTATGTTGGCTTAATATAATAATGACTAACGATGCATTTGAAACAACATGATACATGTTATGTCTCATGATGTGTCATACTGATGTTGTTATATTTGTTGTTTCCTTCCAATAGTACCATCAAAATCGGTCTCCCCAATCACTCAATGAATATCGGCCCTACCATCTCTCGAAAGTCATGTGTGTCATCACAAACCCCAATTTCTCGTGCCAAGCGGCATGGATGATTCGTGATATTGTGGTTCCGACAATCATTGTGCATATACATACGACAATCGATAACGGTCACACCTCTAAACTGTCGATTATTAAGATATTAAGATCTTGAAATATTTTTAGCTAGTAGTTTTGATGTGAATTGTTAATACACCTTTAGGAAATGTTAGTGAAAGAAAACGACAAAAGCTTGTGTTTCCCATTCTTCTTCTGTTTCTTCCCATACCAAGACTACAGTTACTCTGTCATCCTCGTCATTGTTTGTTTTTATAGGCTGTTTATTTCATCTCTTCCTCAGTGGTGTATGTATCTATATTGTTATTATAGATATTGATGATGGCAATGCTGAATACACTCCTCATCCACTGGATTGGCAGATAGTTGGAGCCTCGAAAGTGGTAGTTTTGTTTACAGTCGTTGGTATCAAATTGTTTGTATCATTTTGTACTATAAGTATTTGTATTATTATTTTAGGCTCAACAAGTCGGGATATAGATCGTCTACATACGAAGTGCGTATTCAGTAAATAAAGGAAAGCTTAAGTAAATAACGCGGGGTGTGGGGGGGGGGGGGTGAGGGGAGCTTCAAACCCTCAATAACGGATAGTAAGATATATCTTTACTGTAAAAGAAGGATAAGTATATTTACGAATAAAAAAAGCAAGCAAACTGTCGTTAAAATAATGTTAAAGTTAAGGACATTACCGTAGTAACATAACACGGGTTCTGGTCTGATGACTTTAGTGGCCATGGTACAAAAATAAAAAATATAAAACCGGATATAAAGGTTATTAGGCTAAATAATAGAACACTCAGTAGTACTAGATCTGATATCTGTTTCGATGGCTTTCTATAATCAAAATTTACATATTATGACATGGAATGCCACTGGTATCATGTCCAGTGCGTGCTATCTTGGTTCAATTTCAAAAAAAGAAATCTATTGACATTTGTTTAATCTCTGAGCATTGGCTATACAAGAACGATCTACACTTCCTAAACATTATAAATGCTTAACGCATATGTGACTTTGACTTATCTTAACCGTCGACAATATAATAAGGAAAAGGTATATTTACTCTTCTTTGCAAAAAAACTCTTGATATTGAAAATGATAGAATATGTGGATTCAGTTCTTATATATGATATACATATAATCTCCCAGCAAAAACCATAATATACATAACTACTATGGACATTTAGATGATTTGAAAGATATAATATCACTTTCCTATAATGACCGTCATGTAATTGTAATGGGTGATATCAATACTCATATTCAGGGACAGCATTCTATAAAATCTATAGATGAAAGAGGAAGATATATGCTACGATATTTATGAGATATAACTATGTGTGGAATCTATATACTTCCTGTTTGTTCAAGAGCAAAGTCTACATTTGTTTCATATTATGGTCAGCATCCTAGAACCGGTTTAAACCCCCAGTGGCCTTCGTTGCCACTGACCTTCCAAGGCGGTAACCCTATTGTCAACCCTTTTGTGTTTGTGATGTCGTTTGCTTTTTTTATTACTTTTGCCTTATCCTTTGTCTTTTTGCGTGTTTGTTTTTGTGTTTTGTGGTTGTATTTATTTATATTATATTACACTTTGTAAATTACCTATCTCGCCACAGTAGTACTTTTTTAAAAAAACTGTTGTCATTATATGCAGCTTAATGTTATACATGCGGCTAAATGTTGGCAACCTTGCTTACACCACGTTGAGCGTTGTATATTGTCCTTTTTGTTAAATATTTAATTTGCTCTTAGTTTGTTGTACAGTGAGTCAGTACGGTGCTATTGGCTTCGAGTGCTGTGGTTGCTTTGACTTTTTCTCATTGTTATGCGTTTACAAATTTGTATTCTGATAAGATTATGTGAGTTATACTAAAATTAAGACTGTAAATCAATAAATAGTTGTAGTCCAAATACTTAGTGTATACATATATGGATTTTGTATTTAGACTGTCCCGTGCTATTGGATGCATATATGGATTTTGCCTTTAAATTGTCCCGTGTTATCGGATGCATATATGGGTTTTGAATTTAAATTCTCCCATGTTACAGGAATGATAATATGGTAAGAGTGAGGTTTGGTAGACCTTAACACCTGGTTTAAACCCCCAACTGCATTTTTGCCACTGACCGCTCCAAGGCGCTACTCCTGATATTTTAATTCCAACATGATATTTCTTCTATTAATTGAACAGAGCAAAAACAATACATTTTTACACATTCATTAACTGAATAAAATGTAATTTGAAAAACACACGTAAAGTTTCAAAACGGTACAGTTTCCATTCATTTTTAACTAAAATAAAATGGTGAGGTAATTCGTGAATGACTCGTTGATTTTTACTATTAGAGTTATCTTCCCATAGTACAAACATGGAATATGGATTGCGTGGACTCCATAGCTAATCCCATTGTACAAAATGAATATGGAATATGGATTTTTTGGACTCCTCATCTACTAAATATATATTTATTGGACTCTAGATACCAGATGGCGTGTACAAGATGAAAATAATACATACGTTTCGCATTAAGGCACCTGTTTCGAGTACAATAGTGGAAATATGGGATTATCACATGGGCAAAAAGACAGAAATAGATCGTTAAGATTCATACAAGTGTGAAATAATATATTATGTTTCATCTCAATTTATATTATTGATAGTTTATTCACGAAATCCAGTAGTCGAATATCATGAGGTTATTTAACAGTGTTGAGTGCAATACTGAATTCGATTGGACGAGTACCTAGCAGCAGACAGAATCTATGGTGTCTGTCTGATGGGTACGAGTCCAATTGAACGCAGTATTGTATTCCACGCTGTTAAATGACCTCTCATTATTTCACACCTCACTAATCTAACCAAACATTGTACATTTGAATTAAAACAGTACGGTTTCAATTCAATTTCAATTAAAATATACTTTTATAGAGGTAAATCATTACTGACTCGTTGACTTTTACTGTTAGAGTTATCTTCCCATAGAACCAATATGGAATATGGATTTTTTGGACTCCACATCTAATCACATAGTACAAATACGGAATATGTTGTTTTTTACTCCATATCTACTGAATATAGATTTATTGACTCTAGATACCACATGGAGTACAATATGAAAATAATATAAATTTGGTTCATTTAAATACATAGATGGGCATACTCTATCTATAACTAATTGATATCATTGTAATAGATGTCCCAAATCGCCAACGACCTATTTTGCCACTGACCGTTCCAAGGCGGTAAACGTATACATAAATCAGTTAGTTCAATATGTATTGCGACATCTATAACCATCATAACAATTAGTAATAGATAGAGAATGGTCTCCACGAGATGGATGATTTAAACATCGAGATTGGCGGAGCCCATCTATGTATTTAAATGAACCAAAGAGATGAGACCATACTCTGATTGTTTTGCAGCATGTCCAATTCAGATGTCTGCCATACTCTAACTTCCGATAACTGGTAGCTAGAGTACACCATTTATTTCGACAGGGTTTATGTTCAGTTTAACGATTGACACCTGTACAAATACAAAGAGAATTTCAGTGACGATGCTACAATTATTGATAACATTCTGTTGAATAAGAGATTACTTCAGTATCAATTGTTTGATGAGATATATGTCAACATATTTACATCTATTTGTTAAACTTGCTTTATTGAATTCATCATTGTACTGGTTTATATGTTTGTATATTGCTCTTCATATTGAGAGTCCTATGCCTTTTGTTTAAAAAAAACTATCTGTCTATCATATCAAATAAACATTAATGTATTACCATTTCTGTTTCGTTTACTGCCTTTTTACTTTTAAATCGGCAATACCAACACTTGAATGCTGCTTTCCCTGTCCGTTATTTTTATCCTTCTTTATATGCACAATTGTGTTGTTTGTGCCGTGTGGCGACCGTAAAAAGTATCCCCGTACATCCAATCAATATTTTTATTTTACATCCTACAGGGATTGTATGACATTCATTGATCCAGTTTTCCTAAAACACGTGTGTTTCATTTACCGCGTTGAAGGTTTTGTGCTCATCGACATTTTGGCCTATTTTATTAGGGTTTTCCTTAACTTTCCTCAGTATCTTGCATTAGACACTGCCGTGAGTTTTGGACCTCTTTTAACAGTCCGTAAGTTTACTACTATTATTTCTTATGGATCTTTGATACGATTCTATTTCGTATCTCTAATAAATACTTATTGGCCCTTATTTCGCTTTTCACAGAATGGTATGACTCTCCATAAAAACAATTATGAGTCTTTTAGCTAAAACTTTAAAAATAAATCTTTCACCTCTTCGGTTGCACTCTGCGTCATCAATACAAATTTCACAAAATAACTCTTCATTTCTTACAACTAAACCATATGTACGCCTTACACCTTTAAATCTTCATTCGGCAACCTCGTTTCATGTTCCTTCTAATAATATTACTAGGATTTTTAATAATGGCTCAAAAGTTTCCGTAACTCCTCTAGGATCACCTGTTTTGAGGAAATACCATGTAAAGTCTCCTTTCAGAAATCATTTAGTTCATTCAAGACGCAGGGTGTTTCCCTCTATTTATAAGTGCAATGCTAAGAGATGCAGTTGTTGCAATTAATTATCGTGCAAGTCCACCATTAAATCAGCTGTTAATGGTAGATTGTTTAATGTATGTCTAGCTTCAACTGTTGATTGACGTACTACTCACGTCATTTATGTTCTGACTTGAAATGCACCACTTTGCGGTATACAATATGTTGGACAAACAGGTCGATCCTTAAAAGTTCGATTTCGTGAACACAAATATAATGCAAGTAATCCTAAAAAGTTACTTGTACCAACACTTTCGTCAGTCAGGTCATAATTTTAATTACGTAACTGTTCAACCGGTTGAATATTTATTTTTTGATAATGATGCTACTAAAAGCTCCAAAAAAAATGCTAGACACATTGCAGAACTTAAGTGGATGAAAAGCTTACAGACACCTTATCCACTCGGCCTTAATGACAATATTTATCAAGAAGGAAATATTTCTAAAGATCCTAATATTGACATTTTTTCTATATTTTCTATTCGAAAGCGTAAATCTAGGTCTCATGGTCTTAGGCGTAATGGTAACATCAAACGTAAATCGCCTGTAATTATTTCTGTCGCTGATTTACATACTATTTTTAAACAGTCTGGAAAGCACTCTATGCTTTCACGGCTTACCTCTTTGTCTATTTCTTCACTAAAGTTGATCGACGAGGAAGCCGACAAGATTTTCATTCGTACAGATCCCTTGTATAACACTGCTTCCATAGTTCAAAGCTACACACAACATGTTTTCCGATCCCATATTGACAAGGAGTCTGATCACGTCAGGCATTTTCTAAAACTACTATATATTAATAAAGGTATTGATTTCATTGACATGCCTAGTATTTTTCGGGATACTCATGTAGTTGATTCTATCCCAAAATATTTCAAAAATTCCGAAAGTCCTGGAATTTTGTTATAAGTATAAAAAGCCTATTAGAAATATTATTTTCAACTACAACAAATAGTTTCTGACAATGATATAGTACGTAATACTCATAAGGAATGTGAATGCAACACATCAAAATGTTGCTATGCTCCAGCAGGTCATGTCATCATTGGTAATTTTGATATTGTTGATAAACGTATTCGGCATTGTTTTCGAAAGGTCCTAAATATAGATTACCTTCAACTATTGGTTTTAATGCCTATCGTGCCCAGATCGCCCACTCCATTGAAGATTTTAGTATAAAATGGTGTCGTAGAGAACATGCGGACATAAACTCGCTTTCTACTTGGAAAAAATCTGTTCTTAAAATTATAGATACACGTATTAACTTTTATAATGCTAACCCCTCTTTACTACCTCTGAGATCTAGGTTTTCCTTTCGTAATCTAAAATCGGGAATTCAGGAATTTCATAATAAATTTGTTTTAGTTCCTGCAGATAAAGCAGCTAATAATGTAATTATTGTTTGACGATTACATTACGTCAATGTTTTATCTCTGGAACTCGGCAGCACCAATTCGTATACTCCAGTTAATTCTACTGAGGATGATGTTGTTTCCGCACATATCACTTGGTGCACTACTTTCAAGGCTGGTGTAAGCGATATGCAAAATAAACTGCCTACCATGTACTGGATTCCTAAATTACATAAAAATCCGTATAAGGCTCTCTTCATTTCCAATTCTAGTGCCTGCACCACAACAAACATCTCCAAACGTTTAACTTCTTGTCTTACTGCCGTTAAAGATCGCGTTAAACTATATTGTGATAAAACTTATGAAAACTCTGGGATTAATTTATTTTGGTCTATAAAAAATTCAGGAGACGTTCTTGATAAAATTTTCAATAAAGGTCAAGTTTCATCAATAAGTACTTATGACTTCTCTACACTATATACAACCTTACCACATCATCTTATTAAAGACAAGCTAATTTCTCTTATTCAAAAAACATTTGCTAGAGAAAATACTACATTTGTGGCATGTAATAATATTAAAGCGTTTTTCACTAACGGCAGTTTAGACAATTATACTATGTGGACTTGCTATGAAATTTGTGAAGCACTCATATTCCTATTAGATAATAATTTCGTCAGGTATGGTACCACCGTTTATAGACAAATTGTTGGTATTCCTATGCGTACGAACTGTGCACCACTTGACTTGTCGCAGATTTGGTTTTTTTTGCTATGAAAGGGATTTCATGTTGAGTCTTTCACCAGATACCCAGGCAGATGTTATTGAAGCTTTTAATGACACCTCTCGGTATCTGGATGACATACTGAACATTGACAACCCTTTCTTTCCAACTATGGTTCATAATATTTATTCTAAAGAACTTCGGCTTAATAAAGAAAATATATCTGATAATAACGCTTCTTTTCTTGATTTAGATCTCTCGATTAAAAATGGTAAAATAATTAGCAAAATCTATGACAAGAGAGATGATTTTAATTTTGACATTGTTAATTATCCCCATTTGGGTGGGGATGTTCCCCGAGCAACTTCTTATGGGGTGTATCTGTCTCAACTTATTCGTGTTTCTAGAGCTTGTACTCGAGTTGAGGACTTTAATATTCGTAATCTTTGTATAACTAAAAAGTTACTCAATCAGGGTTACCGTTACCATAAACTTCGTAAAACCTTTGCAAAATTTTAATATCGTAACCCTGATCTTCTTTCCAAATATAAATGTAATTTAAGGACTCTTCTGCGACAAGGACTATCACAACCTGACTTCTATGGTGATGTGATTTATAAACTTCGTAAGATTCTTGGTCATGATCACTTTCATACTATCTTTGTTAAACTTGTTAAAAAGTTTATCAAAAGAGGTTATGACCCTATCATTTTGCAACGTACTGCATGCTTGGTGGTGGACCCTTTTACAGTTCGCCACTATGCTTTCCTCTTTAATTGTACGATGATCGGACAGGCTGTTGACCCTATGATGACGACTACCTAAAGCCCATTGGGACGGTGGCGTTTGATATTTTTCCATGTTCTTTCTTGTCGTGCCCTTAATGGTGTATTCTCTTACTGCTCTGGCTTCTGCCAAGTCATTGAGTACCTTCATTGTGGCTTTCTAGGCTATTGTTTTTTTGTATTATATTTACACGAGCATATTTGTGTTTTACTTATATTGCCTATTGATGCTGCCTTGTTGGTTAGAGTTTAGATCATGGCGGGGATTTCTTTATTTACACTGTCCTGTTTTAATGGGATGACAGTAGGGTTAGTGTGAGGTTTGGTGCACCCTAGAACCGGTTTAAACCCCCCAGTGGCCTACTTTGCCACTGACCGTTCCAAGGAGGTAGCCCTATTGTCAACCCTTTTGTGTTTGTGATGTCGTTTGCATTTTTTATTACTTTTGCCTTTTCGTGTGTCTGTTTGCGTGTTTGTTTTTGTGTTTTGTGGTTGACTCTGTCGTCCTTAAATGCTGCTTTCCCTGTCCGATATTGTTAACCTTCTTTACCTTTCCACAACCACGGCGACATGTTAAGGGAAAAGGTCCATAAAGTAGCTAACCAGTAGCATACATGTTTTAGTTTGGTATGTTCGTTCTTGTAGGCACAATATACAGTTGTGTTGGTACGTCGTAAAACCAATTCAGTCGCTATATAAAAACAATACAAAACGTGTGTACATGTTTTTTCAACGGTACATTGATGTACGGCTTTTATAGATGGTTCAGTATCTGATGCTTCATTAGAAACGTATAAAATTAGATGCAATTTCATCTAATTCATGAAATTACATCGTATTGTAAAAGGTACTAGATTTAGATACTCGGCATTAATTTATGACCAAAAATAAATACAAAAGTATGAAAGAGAAATTTGGAAATCGTCTAACACCATAAATACAAAATATATTGCAGTCTCGGTTTAATTATTCATGAACGATAGTGGAAAATGTTTGCTACCGTTCACGCCGTTTAGTTTCGGGTTGGGCAGAACTCAATATTTAAAAAGCCAATAGTACAGAAATGTGAGCCATCCCGAAGATATAATGTATATAACGGCGAACAAGGAATCTTCAATGAGGTATGTTCACACCATTACATGGCCAGCGGCGTATGGTCCCAGTTTCCAGCGAAAACCTTTGCCCTAAACGGATAAACAATGAGCGGAATAAACAAATTTGAATTCAGTTGGTAGCAGAGTTTATGAAGCCTACGTATCACAGGTAAGAGTCAAAAGACTAAATTAAAAGCAGGCATACATATCCTAAGGGTGATTAAACAATACTTAGAACCTTTAAAGGCTGGAGTAGTGGAACCACCTATTCGAAATTAAAGTAAGAAAACAAAAGTATATGAGAATGTACCACCGATATCTATGAAAAGCGGACTCGGCGATCTCTCAAGATCGGAATGAATAAAAGTTCTGATTGCAAGCACGTGGAGACGTTTTTCCACCGCCACAATGCACAGGCAGCGCTACTGTGATATATAAAAACGTATGAAAGAGAAGTTTGGAAATCGTCGAACACGATAAATACGAAAAATATTGCGGTCTCGGTTTGTAATCAAAACTGTTATTCATTCCGATCTTTGGAGATCGCTGACCCCGATATTTACAGATGTCGGTGGTACACTCTCAAATACGTTTGGTTTCTTATTTAAATTTTGAATTGGTGGTCCCACTACTCAAGCCTTTAAGAATCTGAGTATTATTTAATCACCCTTAGGAAATGTTGCATGCTTCTTATTTTAGTCTTTTGACAGTTATATGTGATACGCAGGCTTCATAACCTCTGCTCCCAGCTAAATTCATTTTGTCCATTGTTGTCTCGTTTAGGGCAAAGCGTTTTGTTACAATCTGGGACCATACGCCGCTGGCCATGGATTGGTGTGAAAATACCGCATTGAAGGTTCAATGTTCACTACATATGCATACCATCTTCCGGATGGTTCAAATTTATGTACATTTGGCATTTTAAATATTGAGTTTTACTAAACCCAGGGCTAGAGGTCGTGAACGGTAGCAAGCACGTTTCACTACGGAACCGTTCATGAACAGTCTGAATCAAACCGAGACTGCAATATTGCTTGTATTTATTTTGTTCGACGATTTCCAAATTTCTCCTTTCATACTTTTTATATATATCACAGTAGCGCTGTCTGTGCAGTGTGGCGGCGGTAAACGTCTCACCGTGCTTGCAATCAGAACTGTTATTAATTCCGATCTTTGCAGATCGCTGTCCCCTTTTGGCTTCTTACTTGAATTTCGAATATGTGGTTCTACTACTCCAGCCTTTAAAGGTTCTGAGTATTGTTTAATCATCCTTAGGATATGTGGCCTGCTTTTTAATTTCATAATTTTCATAACCTCTGTTCCCAGCTAAATTCCATTTCGTTTATTTCGCTCATTGTTTTCTTTTTTAGGGCATCGCGTTTTGTTAGAAACTGGGACCATACGCCGCTGACCATGGAGTGGTGTGAAAATACCTCATTGAAGGTTCCATGTTCACCGTCATATGTATACCATTTTAAATATTGAGTTCTGCTCAACCCGGGGATAGAGGGCGTGAACGGTAGCAAGCGCTTTTCACTACTGCACCGTTCATGTGCAGTCTCAATCAAACCGCAATATTTTTGGTATTTAATGTGTTCGACGATTTCCAAATTTCTCATTTCATGCTTTTTTGATGGAGGCTATTCATGAAGGATAGTGTAAAGTGGTTGCTACCGTTCACGCCCTCTAGCCCCGGGTTGAGCAGAACTCAATATTTAGAAGTCAATAGTACCGACATTTGATCTGTCCAATTTAGTATACATATGACGGTGAACATGGAATCTTCAATGATGTATTTTTGCACCAGTCAATGTCCAGCGGCGTATGGTCCCAGTTTCTAACAAAACGCTAAACGACAGAATAATGGGCGAAATAAACAAACTGGATTTTAGTTGGAAGCAGAGGTTATGAAGCCTATAGGTAACATTTAAATGACTGAAATAAAAAAGGCAACATATCATAAAGTGATTAAACAATACTCAGAATATTTAAAGGCTGGAGTAGTCGAACCACCTATACGAAAGTAAAGTAAGAATGCAACAGTATTTGAGAATGTACCACCGATATCTATAAATATCGCATTTACCATGTTTACTCAGCGTATTAACTTGTTTATAATGACATCAGATATTTTATGTTCATGAATGGAATGTATTGTTTCTTTGTATTCTACATAAGTCATGCAAAATAGCTTACATTCAGTCAAATGAGTAGGATGTTTAATTATGTTTTATTTTGACATCACACAATCAGCCGCCATTTGAATGACCATCTCCCACAAAAAAATGATTTTTTAAAAAAATGATGCGATAAGTATCATTAAACGACCGCAGTTTTATAACCTTTTGTTAACAAGTTGGATTTTCCTGCTAGTTTGTCAATTAATAACATTTGGAGCTAAACTCTGATCGCTAATTTGTCACCGGATGTAAAATTGTAGTATTATATAAAAACGCCCAATCACATGAGCGGGGGGAAAGAGCGCACTCGTAAGCTTTGATTGATTGATTCTTTATTTCCTCCATAATATAAAATATACAGGAGAGTCAAAATAACATATATACACAGTGAATACACATACACAAAAACAAATAGACAGTACATGACAGTTAAGTTATATACAAGAACAAGAACAAATTTATACAAAACAAACAAATATTTAAACTTGATAGTTTGACTTATTTAACATATGTACAAACGGACGGAGATTAACAGGAAATGTTCCTCCACTTAATAATGAAGTATATGTGTAGAAATAATATTTATTCAAGTACTCTTGCCATAGATAATCCAAAGGCCGACATGTCTTGCCGAAACGAAACACAAGAACATACACTTCATGGATTCTTGGATTGACATAAGTTTCATATGTATTTGTTTTCAAACATGATCCTTAGAATTAAGATAAAAAGGATAGCATTTTTGAAGGTTCTAAATATTTCTTTTCAAAGATAAGTTACTGGCAAGCATATAGCAAAAATTTGATTTAAGTTTTAAATCAATTATTAAATTTAAAATTCTATCTTGATATAATATTCAATACAAACATTTATTATGCAAAGTATTTGTAAATAAAACATAGTCTCATTAGTTCAAAGAAACTTAACATACTTTAAATAGGAGCCCTATATATACACAATATTTAAAGATTTCGTCATATGATGTAAGTATCTGAACGTGGTTTTAGAAATAGCAACCGTTTGTTTGTCCGACATGTTTAAAGACGGAAAGCCGGACACTAATTCTATAATTTGATTAAACGCGCTTAAGTTACAAAGTTGGTCATACTTATTTAAGCCGCATATTTTGTGTATCTTGCATAATAACGAATGCCGCAAGGTATTGTTTGATGAACAAAATAAAATTAAATGTTCAGCTACCGTTTCTGTAATTAATTTGCACTTTGGACAAACAGTTAAATGTTTGCGTGCAAATAGTTTACCAATGACAAATATGACAGTTCTACAGTACGGTAAATAATCACGATATAATTGGGAGAAGTACCAGATACTGTTTGGCGTTATTTCCCCTTGTATCTTGAGAAAATTATTAAGACTATAATCTTGGATAAGTCTTGATCTGAAATCAAGTTCGGCTGACTTATGTATATTTGATTTAAGTATTTTTTTCCATTGTCTTAACGTAGGAAAAAATGCAGTAGAAATATATTCCGTTAAAACGTAAGTTAATTGGTATTTCCCTAATATACGGTAAATGTCTGGCATAAAGCCTTGTGTTTTACGTGGGTGAGACATAAATTGCATAAGTCTATTAGCGAAAATTGTCTGTATTCTAAATCCTTTATTAATGCTGCATAATTGGCCAAACAACAATAACTTACGCTTATCAATTTCATATTCGATTCTTGTGAGACCGATTAAAGCTAGTGCGACGTCACTACGAGTTTGTTTAGGCAGAGACTGCATATATTTAATACATTGAACATGTACACGCTCTAAAGACTTCAATTGAGTGTCAGAAATGGTGTTCCATAGTTCGCAGCCGTATAATGCCCTCGATAGTACAACCGTTTGATATAAATGTTTTACTGTTATTGGGTGAAGACCATTTTGATGGACGCCACAGTCGGACAATCCAAAGTATGTTTTACGTAGTTTTGTGCATGCGTCTTTAATGTTTTCATTCAGACTCATGTCCTTACTGCATAAAATACCTAAATGAACATATGTGTATGTTTCATCAACAATGTTTTGGCCTAAGTGCCATAGCCTTGGATTCCTCTGTGAATCAGAAAGGCGTTCGTTAAAAACAACAACATTACATTTATTAGCATTATATGTATATTTTTCACGGATAGAGTTGTTATGACATATTGACATAAGTTTTTCTAAGCCGTTCTTAGTGAGTGAACTGAGCACCATATCATCCGCCGATGTTGGGCAACTGTAACCAGTATCATTAATTTTCAGACCGTAGGGTGATTGGTCTAATTTATCCATAAGATCATTAATGAAAACTAAGTATAAATACGGGCTCATTACTTGGCCTTGTCTGGTACCCTGTAAAATGGGGAACCAATCCGAGGATTGGCCTTGTGATTTAACACAGCTATAAACATTTTCAAACATACTTAGAATAATTTTAAAAATAGATTTTTTAATCCCCGTCCTATACAGTTTCAGCATCAAGATGCTATGAGAAACGTGGTCAAATGCTTGTCTCACGTCCAGGAAGCAAGTGAAAAGTTTAGAACTGTTTTCTTTTGCAAAGTAGATACTTTCACGTAAGAGAAAGGACGTCATTTTACAATTAATATTTCTTTGAAATCCTCCTTGTAATGTGTTAAACTTGAGCGTACTAGACTGTTCTAAAATTTTAAGTAACACTTTTTCATATACCTTTAACATGGTAGAACAGAGAGAAATAGCCCTGTAACTATTAGGGTCCATTTTGTTTTTATTATTTCCTTTGTAAAGGGTCGAAATAATACCCTTTTTCATATCAACGGGTATATGTGACAATGACGACATATAATTGAATAATTTTGTAATAACGGCAAGCAAAATCGGGCCACCGTAAATTATATTTTCGTAATAAATGAGATCATTGCCACAGGCTTTTTTCTTTTTACAGGATTTTAATGCCTTTTCAACCATATATATAGATATAACGATATCGTCGCACCGATGATAAGTTAATTGCGACTTAATGTTCGATAACTCTTCATCGCATGAATTTGCATAAGCGGATTCAAAACTATTATCTTTAGGCGTGTAGAGTTCGGAAAAATAATTTTTCCAGCCCATATTTATATCGATGGGATTTTCGCAAGATTGTCCATTAAAATTCATTTTAAGGGTAGTTTCTACTTTTTTATTTCTTTTCCGTCTATTAATCAATTTCCAAAACTCATTATTGTCCATTTCCGCCGCTATATCAATTTCTCGCTCTAAGCTAGATAAATAATTTTGGACGGTGGCACGATGAGTTTTGCGGAAAACATTTTTCGATGCCTTATAATTTTTATAGCTTGCGGATGAAACATTGCGTGGGCGATTTTCATTTAACCAATTAACCCTTTTTAGATTCATTTCATTGTGTAAATTTGTTAATTCGCGATTCCAATACGGTTTTATAAATGGTTTGAACTTTGATATAGGAATGCATCTATTTGTCGCATTGTTTACTACATTAACGATGGCTGAATAAAATGAGTCAACGTCATCCAACGAAGATATCTGTGATAAAAGCAACATATTTAACGTTTTGTCGTTATTTAAGAAATGTGTGTAATTATCTATGTTTTTCTGTTTAACGTTATGCCAATTAATATTATGATACGTATTGTTTGAACGAGATATATTTTCAACTTCGCATTCGATTTTGCAAACTATCGGGCGATGGGTCGAAACATTTAAGCAATTATCGTCCATAATTCGGCATGATTTTATCATTTCAATATTTTCTGATTGGATTAGTATGTGATCAATGAGTGTCTCACGGTCACTGTTATATGGTACATTACTAAATTCTGCTCCGGAGCATAACTCGAGGGCATTTACGGCTAGCAAACTATAATTAAGCATCAAATCTACCAGCAGTTTTCCTCGACTATCAAGTTTAAAATCGCGTTGGTTTCGAGAAGCTAATTCTGTATTATAATCTCCCATTAAAAAAGTTATACCCTTTGTTTTGTATATGCATAATAAAGTCTCTATTTCGTCTATACAGCTATTATACGTGGCAATAGAGTGGTTTTTAAATGGTAAGTATAATTGAAATACAAATATAGAATGTCCTATGGTAGGCTGTATCTGGATGCCTAAAACGTATTTACTGTCAATGTGTAAAGGTGAAACAATGTCATTTAAACGCTTATTCCAGAATATGCATATCCCACCCTTACCAACTCTCCGGTTGCTTGGCAACATGAGATCAGGATCAGATATTGAATGACATGAAAAATTATTGTTAATACAATCAAGAAAATGTAAGTCGTGATTGAATAACCAGTGTTCGGCAATGCCGCAAACATCTATATAATTGTTTTGTAAAAAATCGCTCAAATAACTCGCGCTAGACATTATTCCGGTCGCATTCCATGTAGCAATATTAAGACATATGTTTCTAGAGCCTGACATGATTACTAGTTATCAAGATCACAGTCAGATTCAAGCGCTGCATAACGGTTCGAGTCCGTGTAATTGACCCGGCCCCACTCAGCTCGCGTGTATTTCGACGTTTGTGAGAACCTATTAGAGTTATAACTGTTCGGATTGTCATTAACAAAGTCATTGTGACGAGCTTTATATGAACCATACGAAACCCATGGTTTGCAGGTAACTCCTTCGGGCCAAAAACAGGGATCGTCTGTCACATAACAAGCGTTCTCGTCATCTTCAATATGCACGCGAATAACCACAGAGTTTCCATATCTAGGTTTCCTAAATATTGTAACCCTGGAAACCTTTGGACCGCGCTTTTCAATATAGCTTTTGATCACGGGTTCAGTAATATTCGACTGAAAGCCTCCTACATAAAACCGTTTAGGACGTCTCACGACATACTTTTGAAAGTCGTCCGCTTCATCCGCGTATGACCTCGCCGTATCAACATCGGGGTTGCCACTACTAAATCTGTGGTTAACACCAGTGGACGTGGCCATTTCTCGGTTTATCATGCCGAAATTGACTTCTCTTAAAGTACGTCCGCGTTTTTTATGTTTATGTCCATATTGTTTTTTTGGTTCGCGCGACTTTGTATTAACAATGGTGGGGATTACTAGATTACCAAATAATTGGTCATTCTCATGATCGCTCGTGGCGGTATC